>JBAMHZ010419049.1:0-11810 GCA_037177395.1 Alpinia galanga
GGTTTTGTGCGAGGTTTCTCCACCGAGAAGGAGCTCGGCTTAGCCAAAGTTATTGGGGATTGATCCGCCGAAGGATCGCAGGTGTCATCCACCTTATGGACAGTTGTGAAGTAGGAGTCTTACATCCAAACCATGTTACATCGATGTGTCGCCGGTTCTTCTTCTTTTAGCTTGCTTTAAATTCTTTATTCCGCTGTGCAAATTGATTTGTGTCTTATTTTTTGTGTAAGAAAGCAAAGCGGTGTCATCATCTATTCAACCACCCCTTTTAGCCGGTGCATTGACCCTCAAAATAACTCAGCAGCTAGGAGGTTATTGCAGTTAATATAATCAGATTGAGCCTCTAGATGTGACTGGAGAGACTTGATCTTGTCCTCATCCTCCCTCCGACTGATCTGCAATATAGTTGTCAAATCTTTTAAATCCTTGATGGTCTTTACGTGCCTTTCCTTTGACTCGACAATATTTTTCATTTGTCCAAGGCTCAATCCAATTGTTGTGCCATCTCCCCAATCTGACTTTCCATTTTGACACGTTGAACTGCCCATTGTTCCTTTTCTTTGGATTGAGAGCTTGCTAGCTCACCTGTCAAAATGTGATAGTCCAATTGGGCCTTCCATAAGACATACCAGGTGAGATGATAATAAGGAAAGGCAGAGAAACATAGGATCAAAATAAACTCACCTAAGCCAAGCTATCGTGGAGATGGATAAGGGAAGAACGAAGCCCGTAGTGGTCCACAGAGCTCAATTCCTCAGGGAGAGCAGAGGAGTGCACAAGAGGAGGAGCAATATCTAGGGAGGAAACCAAGGTGTAACTAACAGGGGGAACGGATGAAGAAGACAGGGGCAAAGTAGACCCTAGATCCTCCTGCTGGTTCGGATGTATAGAAGAACGGGGAGCAGGCAAAAGCAGAAGACTCGCTGATGCTGAAGGAGCCAGCTCAGTGAGAGGTGAGTTTAATGTTGCCAACAGTTTCACAACAAAGGCTTCTTGGGAGAAAGGAGAAGAGTCCTCTAGCAAAAGATGGGATGATGGAAGGTGGTGAAAGAGGAGATAATGAAGCATGAACGTTGAACATCTCAGTTGCTGGCAACGATTCATCCTGAGGGGGTGAGGGAGTGGAATCCACTAGGATGAGATGACGCCATTGCAAATGAGAGGAACTGGCAGGTGGAGAGGATCCCTTGATCACTAGAAGCGAAGTCGAAACTTTGGACTAAGAGGAATCTCTTCTCCGCTTGAGAGAGGTTGAAAAGGGAAGATAATCAAGAACTGTCTTCGAGGCCAGAACAGTCTTTAAGGCCTCAGACTCTACAGGGAGAGAGGTTAACTCACCAACTTTCTTAGTCTTTTCTTTTTTCCCTTCATTTGCAAATGACTCAGCATAGACGTCTGCATCACGTCTTCTATAAAAAGAAAAGGAGGAAAAATATCAGCATTCCTAGTTATAATACCAAGAGGAATGGGAAGTAAGCTACCTATTAGAATAGGGTCGTTTGTGAGAAAGGGAGATAAACGAAAACATGAGAGGAGGCAATCGTCCAACATGACTTCAATGTCATAGTTATGCTCCCGAAGAGTGGAAATGACAAAAGAAAAGTTACAACGAAGACAACTCTCCTTTAGTGGCGGAAGCTTAGGGAGCTCGATATACCACCTATCGAAGTCCACCAGAGGGGTCGACAACCGAGCGTAGAAGTACAAACTTTTCCAACCCTTGAGAGATGATGGCATGTTCTTCAAAAATTAGCAGTCCAAGCAAGCCATGAAATAAAAGACCTAATGCTCCATCATCTTCGTATGGTAAAGGGCAATGGAAGATTACAGGGGTAAGAGGAATCCCTAAGTGCTCAAAAATGATGATTATCCCTGCTAATATGCAAAAAATATTGGGAGCTAACTGATTAATAGGACGGTAGTAGAAAGATAATATACAATGATAAATGGGGGCACAGGTAGCCGAAGACCCCCCTCGAGCTAACCTAAAAAGAAGCAGTGATAACCGGGTGGAGAACGGTAAGGTCGATCCAAGGGGAAGGAAAGGACAAGGAGACAGTCTAAGCAACATATTTATTGTTGTTCATAGTGAAAAGGTGAGAAGGATTCAAGTCATTTTTTAGACTTTTAAACCAGAATGACCTAGAAGAAGGATGGGGAGAAGTAGCCATGGAAACAATGAGGAAGGGTCATCGAGGAATGGGAAGAGCAAGAGAAAGAAAGGGACACTGGAGCTCTGAAGTTGTCTATAAAATGAGAACACCAGTCACCATCTCCTTCTTCAAAATATGTGGAGATGAAAAGACCCAAAGAGTCGTTATGTCAGAGGAGGTAAATCCAAAGGGAGGCGAAGAGAAAGGGAATAGATAAAGAAGAACCAATCCTACAGACCCGAAAACCTAAGGTGATCGTAGCCTTTATTATAAAGATTAAAGGATGGAGTACCGAGTCCCTCCTTTGTTATCGATGAGCCATGGGAAGACACCTATCTGCTGATGTCAGACATAGTCAATTATCTGACTACTTGGGGAGGGTGGCTAATGATGTGGATACGCTATTGCTCCCGAAGATCCCTCCAAGAAACTGATAGGTGTAAACTCAGAAAGGAAAGGAAGTCGTTCGGGCACATCCTCGAACCAGCTTCTCAGCTAAATTTCCTGAGCTAGCCATTCGGGCACGTCCCTAAACCGGCTA
The DNA here is from genome assembly GCA_037177395.1 of Alpinia galanga. Lineage (NCBI taxonomy): Eukaryota > Viridiplantae > Streptophyta > Magnoliopsida > Zingiberales > Zingiberaceae > Alpinia > Alpinia galanga. The sequence continues at coordinate 2,695 of JBAMHZ010419049.1, forward strand.
CTCGGCTAGATTTCCTGAGCCATCCATGCGGATACATCCTCAAACTAGCTACTCTACCAGATTTCCTGAGCCAACCATGTGGATACATCTCTGAACTGGCTACTCAGCCAGATTTCCTACCAGCCATTCGGATACATTCCCGAACTAGTTACTTGGCCAAATTTCCCGAGCTAGCTGCTTGGGTATGTTCCCAAACCCGTTGTTCGGACATATCCTCCGAGTCCACCTATCGACTACATTTTCTTTCCATCGCATATTGGCTTGATCATTCAATTAGGCTGAAGATCAATCATTTAGCAATATCTTAAGTTACTAGCTCAGTGAATACTTAAAATTTTCCCTCTTAGCAACATGGAGGCCTGACATCTGGGGGCCACACTAGGAATCTTCTCTAGTGACCGTTATGCCCTACTCTCTAACGGTCCATGGTCGCCATTATTTTAGGACACATGACATCCCGCATGAAAGTGCCTTGTAGGTTTTGTCCCCTAACCAACAGGCATAATCTATTGTCAGAAGAGTGCAGAGAATTATTCTGCCAGAGGCATCGCCTATATAAAGGACAGAAGCATGTCCGAGAAAGGAGGTCATGTTTTTGCACTCTCAGGCTCTCTCTTTCCTTCTCCATTCTCATTTCTTTCCTGCCTGACTTAAGCATTAGAGGGTTATAGCTGGAAACCCCCACGATGGTTGTTTGATATGTGTTAGCCTTGGTATGGATTTACTACTGTGGCTTGGAGGACCCATCGTTCTGCTTCTATAAGGTAAAAAGGATCACACATGAGCTGCATCATTGTCATAAATCAAAAAGAAAAAAATTATTGATGCAGGGGCATTAGATAATCGAATCTAGGTTTTGATGATAGTAAAGGTTTAAAATTAATTCATATTGTGATCTGATTTTGTGTGTTAAGTTTGTAGAACTTAACATGTAAAAGCCCTAGTAGGTGTACTAGACCTAACTATGAGGATGAAAGACCTAGTAGATCTGTTGAACCTGATTAGACAAAAAAGTCATAGCAAATCAAGGATATCATGCAAAGTCTCAGTCGGTCAGTGGAGTCTAGACATCGAAGAGAGTTGGAGTGGTCAAAGGATCTGACGCTAAGCAAGAAAGTCCAAATAGGTCAAAGGACCAAAGGTTTGACAAAGTTAAGCAAGGTAAGAACCTTGTATAAAGTGGTTCTTCTCTGAGGATAACCTTAGGCGTTGATCCAACTAAGTGTTCCAGAGGAATACTAAAGTTGAGATCGGATAGTTGGAGGACTGTCATTACTACCCATGATATATTATTTGTGTTGTGCTAACTTTGTGATGCAGATACTATCCAAACGACTGAATGAGATCTACTCGATCGGACCTTCAGGCACTTGGATGTAATCTAGGCAACTGGAGCCAGATACAGACGATGTCAAGATCAAGGTCAGGTACATAGTGATGTGGTAGGTGCTTGGATGGGTTCCGGATGATTGGGACCGGATAACAAGAGTTTGAATTGGCTAGGATCAAGCTTTCATTGGAGGGGGCCACATTAGCCTCCAGGCATTTGGATCGATAAAAGACCGAATTGCGGCGGATCAGATTGAGACTCGGCTAGAGGTGTCTGGAAGAACTTCCTAGTGCCTGGATAAGTTCTATAAAAGAATCCTCAAATAGAAAGTTTCATACTTCATTCTAAGCTATTGCGCTCCTATCTCTCATGTTCAAAAACTCATCTCAAGCCTCGACGTGCTGCAATTTCGACCAAGAGCTACATCTTCGATCAATTTGTGTTTGTACATTATAGTTTTGTAATTACTTATTTCTTTTTGTACTTCATCTCTAAGGGACGATAAGGGTGTTACTGTACCCTATCTTTTGTAAAAGAAATGAGTAATTATTGCTTACCCAATCGATAGCTGTCTCGAATTACGGACCTTGGACTATCAATCCTTTTATTGTGAACTAAGTAAAAACCTCTTATGTTTTGCGTCTTTTACTTTTTTTATTGTATTTTACTTTACATTTTATGAAAAAACACTTATACTACTCACCCCCTCTAGCACACTTTCAGATCCTACAAGAATGTGTCCCTACCTATGATGAGGAGTAAGAATTAAAAAATGAGGACCGAGGAAGAAGCCATGAGTCGGCGAGTACAAGGAGGGTTGAAAGATTGATGCTTGATGGAGTGATGTTGTGATGGTTTAAGATGGCGTCGTGACTCACGGAAGAGGAGATGAGGATAGTTTAGGCTTTTGTGCTTTGTTTATTTAGAAGGAAGGAAATATAAATTGAGAAAAACTTTTTACTATCGAAAATTATTCTTCATTTTCTTCCAAAAAAAACTATTTCCTTTTTTATGTTTACTTAATGGGCGAATGAATTAATATTATATCCATAAACAGATTTTTTTTCTTCATTTAATTTTTTTTTCAAATCGGACATAAAGTTTCTCTTCCTCTTAAATTTTTTTTCACTTGATAAAAATTTATTTTTGTGGCTTGCCACCACTGTCACCATCACTGATTGTCAGCCACCATCATCGGCTGTCATTGTTATCGATCGTCAGTGACTGTCAGTCATCAATGGTCATCGATCGTCGATCGTCGCTGCCGTCGATCGTCGACCACCGATCATTTGACATCGTTAGTTGTCGGTCACCACCATCACTGATCATCAATCATCGCTACCACTGTTGCTGGTCGTTAGCCGTCGTCGTCACCAATCATTAGCCATCGTCGATCATCGATTGTCGGTCATCATACATCGCCATCGTTAGCAGCCATCATTGCTCGCCGATCATTAGTTATTGTTGTCATCGCCTCACCAGGCGATGGTGGCACTGTCTCGATTGGCATGGTCATAAGTAGATAATTTTATTATTATTTTTTTTCTTATTCTCTTTCCTTTGTATCTTTATTTCTTTAAAAAAAATTCCTTTCGAAGATAATTTATTTTTTTCTCTTTCCTTAAAGAATTTTTTTCCTTTCATAAATCATCTTTCGGAGTAAATGGAGACTTAAAGTTTAGGGTTTAGGGTTTAGTCGATAGGTCAATGCCAACGAGGTACCAGAGAGATTAGGAGGTTAGGGTCTAGACAGATGAGGAAAAATTGGATCGAATAGAACCACAATTCAGAAGTCGCTGTTAAAGGCATCATTCTACTTATAATCTCAAATTTGATTTACCCAGTCAAATTGATGTTTTAACCTTGAAATCCAAAATCAAACCAAATTAATTGATATTTAAAAAAAAAAAGTGAATTTCTTGAATAAACTGAATCAAATTTTGGATCAATTGAATCGATTTAATCTATATTTTTCTCAGCTCCAGCGCAAGCTTCTCTCAATTATTGGCATCTCTGAAGCCCTCTTAAATATTGAACTGATGCTCTTCAACGTGGTACATCGAAGTCTTGGGAAATGTACCTTTGCCAGGCTTAATCTTTTGCAACCATTGGTGCATTTCATAATGTTTCTTGAAAGCTCTGCCCGCATTCATCGTACACATGCTCAGTGTTACAACATGTGACTATCCAAAGCAACGCAGATATTTGACCTCATCGTATTATAAAACATATATAAAAACAGCAGTATCAATGGTATGCATGTAAGGGTATATTAAAAAAATATAAAATCTTCGTATTAACGGTACTTCTCAACTATTATATCAAGGAGAAGAATAAATTAAAATTCAAATAGGAAATACAAAAGAGAAGATCAGTCGGACGGCTCAAGATATTAATTTTCCTAGAATAGAAAGAGTACATTAAAATTTCAATTGTTGAGAGAGAAGTTGGCACCTTATGGTAAATAGTATTGAAATTATAAATAAATTTCTGGAGTTCTTAGGTAGTCAAATTTACCAAAAACAAAACTATTTTTGAATATGACTATGATATTTTAAATAGTTACTTGACAAGTTTCATTTAGTATATTTAGAAAATGAAATAGTATTTTAAATCCATCGTCACAGTAGTCGCTTGTTGAGTAACAAAACAAAGAGCATATTAACAATTGAAACTAACACATAGATAATTAAATTTTCAGAAAATGACTGTGAAACAGTATCCAAAGCTTTTGGAAGTAAGACAAAACTCAAATTTTTCTAATTTTTTGGAAGAAGATAATGACCCTTTGATGTATAGTTTGTCTTGAATAATAGCAGGTGAAAGTTATGAATTTCTTGAAAGTAATGTTTAATATTTAACTCTCTATAAATAGAGGTGCAGTTCCAATTTTATCATGAAACAATAAATATACTTTAGTTATCCAACAAGTTTGCATCACTTTAACAAATAAGTTTTTTGAAACAAAAAACAAAAGTATATATAGCATCGACATGATTGAGATGAAGAAATCAAGTTCTTTCGCGAATCCTCCAAGGTCTTTTTGTCGTAATTAATGAACCATGTTTAAACTAAGCTGTCTCTCATGCATCTTGGGCATCGATCTTGAATTGCTTTATCCCTACCTTTGAACCGAAGGCCTTGATGTCTTCTTGCATTTGCATTTTGAACTCCTTATAAGTAAACTTCCTATACCTTGAGCTACTGATTAAACAGCTATCTGTCGGAAAGCCAAAGTAACAAAGAGACACTCTCTCTTTGCTTTCGTTTACACTAACTCTATGCTCTACGCTCATGTACTCATCGTCACTAATCGTTTGCATCAAATCCCCTAGGTTAACGATGAGTGTGTTGGAGATAGGTTCAACATCAAACCAACCATCACTTTGTCGGATTTGGAGTCCGCCGACTCTATCTTGGTTGACAATGGATAAGACGGAGCTATCAGTGTGGGCTTCCATGGCCAAGTAATCGTTCACATTGGCACATTTGGGATATCGATATATTCTAAATGTGCCATCATGTTCTGATAAATAGGAAGACAACATCTTGCTATCGAGGTTTAGATTCATCGCTATGACATCAAATAGAGTTCGGGCAATACGAGCCATGTGTCGACCATATTCATCCACCAAATTCCTATTCAAACAGAAATATAAATTATACAACAACCAATGTTTACTTCAACAAACAAAGATAAATGATTGAAATGTTTAGCTATAAGACATGAAAAGCAATAATACTGAAAATTGAAGGCTGTGTGATTAAGTAGAAGAAACTATGTCAAGGAATATAGCAAAGGGAATTAAGGTTTTTTTGCTAGGATATTTTTAAAAAAAAGAAATATAGAGAGGAAAATATTCTTGGCAATTTAAATTATAATTAGCATGAGAGTGATATGCAAAGTTAATTTTATAATTTTTTAAAAAAAGGAGAGTGCATAAGTAAGTTTAGGTGATCCACTAAAGGGTCTTAAGAGATAAGTGAATTTCCACATATTAATTTTTAATTGTAGGTTTCGATGATATGACACCTCACCAATTAATTGCTAGGATAAATATAATTTAAAAAGTTATTAATAGTTGTTAGTAAGTTAATATCAATATGTTTCACAAAGTTACAAATTCAGCGTTGTCACTAATATTATTGTTCTTAATTTCAATTTCAAGAAAAAAATTGATAAAAAAAAATGTAAATGCTTTAAATATATGAACTAAACTATCAAATATTTAAATAAGAAATTTATCGGCATTTAAAAAATAACTATGAATATATTTTTATTTAGATGTTTGATAGTTTAATATTTGTTTAACAATAATTTACTAAGAGTGTATTTAAGTTTACTCAATACTCAATTAATGATGCATCAAAATACCCTTCCATGCAATTCATTTAGCTTGACCCATTAGCTAGGAAGTATTTTGGCCAAAAATGCTTGATAAACTTATAATATTAAAATCAAGAAAAATGAACATGAAGAAACTTAGAAGAATACTAAAAATGCAATAATACTCATATGATGTGAATATGAAATCTTTTGAATTGTAAGTATTTTTTTAATCAAAAGTAATTAGATGATTTATAAGACTCAAAATCCAAAAACAAAAAAAAAAACAAAAATACACTCACAAAACAAAAGTACAATTGTTTATATTGAGTTATATTGTATGTCTAGTATACAGGTGTAAAGTATTTGACTTTTACATTGCAAGAATAACTGTTAAGTTCATGTGGATTAAGATTGAATTGACATTTGGTGGAAAAGAAAAGCTTAACGTGCATCTAGAAAAATTAAAATACATCTAGGTAAATAAACATTTGGTGAGGTGCAGACAAATGCAAAACACTTAGAGGTGAGATCTCTTGGCAAATAGAGATCTCCAAATTATAGATCAAGATCAATTAAATATCTAGCAAATGAGAAAAACCAAGAGTATGAAAAGTTTTGATAAGTTGGGGATGACTAAAAACTCAATTTGGAAGAAATTTAAAAAGTAATCTCTTAGCATATGACTTGTAAGAGAGAGTAACCAATATTTTGAGCACTAGTTGTTTTCTTTCTTAGGTGAAAACTTTACTAAGAAATAGTTTTTTAAAAGTTAAAGCCAATAAATCAATCAACTAACATGTCTAACTATAAAATAGTCAACTAAAAGTAGAAAACTTGTAACCGAAAAACTTTTGTTATAAGTTGAGTAAATTGAATGGAACTTCAATCGACTCATAATTTCAAAATCATATTGTTATAATTGTTAAAGAGGATATTACCCGAAGAAGTTATTAGATATCACCAAGAGTCGAGCAATACAATACATAGCCCACGCTGAGCCCTCGAGGGCCCAGGGCCCAAAACTTTTTAGACTCTAATTAGGATTTAATATTTTTTTAAAAAAATAAAAGAAATAATATTTAAAAAAATTAAGGCATATTTTATAATTTTATCCAGGGTCCTTAAACAACAAGGACCGACCTTGACACAATGATTGCTATGAATAAAATTTCAAAAATAGTAAATTAATAGAGTAAAAAGAATGAAATAATTAATAGTCACCAACTCCACTTTATAAATATCACACAAAGGCATCAAAAAAAAAAAAAAAGAATAGCAAATACAATATCTAAAATAGCATACTGCAATTTTCAACTCTTCTTAGCAACTCTTTCATTTTTGTCTTAGTTAAGATTTTTTGCTTTAACATTTTGTTAATTTTCACTTTGTTTTCTTGAGCTTAAGTTCTTTATTACCTTCACGTTTCATATTTTTTAAAATCTTTATTATTGTACTTTTTTTTAATCTTCTATTATGAATTTTTTTATAAAATATTTCTTCACATTCAAAAGGTTTTTAAGAAGAATAAAGGATGAATTTTCAAAGATTAACTTACCTTAAAAATTTATAGATCATAGAGTAAAAAACAAAGGTTATGAACTATGTAAATTTTTGAGTCTTTCTTTCTCATCTTATTCTCCATTATAGTTAATCTCATTTTTTTTCTCTATCTCTAGTTCTTATCTTCTATTATTTTATTTTGGCCAAATATATTTAAGAATTAGTAGTTTGACTCAATATGATACCAATCAACTATTAGCTATTAATCAAGACGTTTTGAAAAATACATATTTTAGAAAGTTAGATGCATCTTTGGTAACTTAAATATGCCTTTAATTAATTTAGAAATATTATCTTATATAATTCATTTGTGAGTATCCGTGAACACTTTTATTATGTACCGTCTAATCCCTTGAATTCAAAGATTATGCTATAGTATACAAGTGATTAATTGGACGATGGAAACGAAGACATTTATGAATGCTCACAAATAAATTATGTAGAATAATATTTCTCTAATTAATTAGTCTATTTATTTATTTATTTTAGACATATAGAATCTCGAATCATTTTTGATTAAAAATATTCGACAGTTAAGTTGTTAGCAGTTGAGTCATATGATCTTTTATTAACTATTAGCTATCAATCAATTTTACATAAAATATATATACCTCTGAAGTAGGTGCTCCTGTAGTAACTTAACTTAGATATGCCTTTAATTAGTCTAGAAATTTATAAGCCATGAAAAGAAGAAGAAAAAAAAAAACTTGGAGGAAAAATATTACCATGGATTATCTTTTTAAAACTAATAGTGCAATTAAGAGGCAGCGTTGCGCACCGGAAAGTCTCAAATCCGTCGAAATCAACGGCGGAGCGGTCGGAGCGCAGGTTGGCGAGGGGGATGTGGAGGCCTTCGACCCAGTTGAGCTCCTTGAGGCGGAGGTTGAACGCCGGCGTGCCCCAGAAGTAGGCGATACCGGGGCAGTCGAACCGCGCGTCCTTGGCGTCGAAGGGCAGCGCTAGGAGTCGGCGCGCCTCCGCCTCGATCTCCGCCTTCAACGCAGTCGGGATCCCGTCGTTGACCAGCCGGAACAGCCCCCACTCGCGGCACGCCTCCCCCAGTGCGGCCGCGTCCAGGCGCTGCAGGTCGATCGCCACGACGTCGAAGGGGGATATCGCCCTCGGCGGCGGTGGCAGCGGAGGGGCGCCGGCCGCGGCGGCATTGCATTGGAGGAAGAAGGGTGGGTAGGAGACGAGCTCGGGATCCTGTGGCTTCGCCGGTGCTTGCTCCTGCTCAGGCGACGCCATCGAGAAGAGAATGAGGGGACGGGAATTCGGAAACGGTGGCGTTACGATTTTGGCGATGCAAGGAATCAATTCCATTGGCCTGCCGACGACGCCAATTTGGCAACTTTTGTCCTCTTTTTCTGCTTGAGCCGCGAGCATCACACCTGACGTGGCCTATTTTTAATGTCTTTATTAATTTTAACTTTATCCGACCAAGAAAGTAATATAAAATGACCTTTTTTTTTTAAAATATATGTTATTAAAACATGGACCCTACTAATCATTTAATAGTTAAAATGCTCTTTTATATTTTATGTTAAAACTACTTTATACAAAATAATACCACCAAAATATACAAAGCAACTCCAAAGTGCTGCTTTGTATAAAGCAATTTTAATGGTTATCAAACTGTCTATTCATATTTTTGTTATAAAATATACGATGTTCTTTTGATAAATAATTTTTTTTAATGATATGAATAATAATATAAAAAAAGGACATTTTTTGATTTTTCATCGAAAAGTTTAACTCATCTATTTACGCATTTTGATGACTATTGTACGAGCGAAAGAGATTGTCTATGCCTTGTCGGAAAGAGAGAATCAAGTGGTTGGCATAGATATGTAAATTTATATCTTTAAAACAGAGGAATCAAAAGGACAGAAAGAA
>JBAMHZ010419069.1:0-24041 GCA_037177395.1 Alpinia galanga
CTAGAATACTCTAACAACGACATAAAATAGTAGCGAATAAAGAACATCGTATCTCGATTAATGCACCTTTTATGAGGAGATATAACTTCATAAATACAATATACAATGAGCTACTGAGAGATAATACCTTATAAATACTTATAAATAATAGGTATACATATGGTAGAGATTACTTGCTGTCAGATAGTACATAAAGCAAGAAGATCAGGAGCATCTTGAAATGAATATATGGTAACTAAACTGTTATTTTAGAGTGTAGACATGATCAGCCGAAACGTCTGAATAGAGGCGAAAGTCATTGACGAGACATAAATAGAGACGTCAATCGAGACATGAATGAATCCACGAAGAAATGTCTCTTGCTGAGATATGAATAAATCCATCGAAAGATATCTCTTGCTGAGACATAAATAAATCTGTCAAAAGATATCTCTTACTAAAACATAAATAAATACGCTCAAAATTAAAATCTTTTTATAACCTGATTCATTTAGCCCATGAGAATTGAATAATTCTCCCCCCACATTATTCCCTAAAGCAAAATAGTAACAACATGAAACCTAATACTCAATGTATTGCTTCTACACTCATCGCCATATTCCCTAATTTCATGCTCACAATTTATGGAGTTTTTTTTAAATTAGTAATATTAATTACTGATTAATTCCGAAGATAGAAGTTTTTTTTTTAAAAAACTTTTTTTTATCGATAAATTTGATTTATGGACACTCAAAAGTTTCTTTTTTTACTTAACTGCTGATATTGCTTAACTCTTCCTGTTTTCGTCCCGCCGTCTGTCGCGGGGCCACTTGTCTGCTTGTTTGTCCTTGCCTTTCCTCTTGCGAAGCATCAGTCGATCCCCGAGACGGGGAGCACTCCGATGACGACCGACACCAGCGAACTGGGCCCCCGTGGCGCGGCCAACGAGACGCCACCGCCAGCTTCCGGAAGCTTTTTTCCTACTTTCCCCACTCCCCCTCTCTTGGCAACGCCGCCGGGAGCTCGGCGCCCGATGCGGCGGACGTCCAGGATGGAGGATCTGCTCGACCAGGGCGTTCTGCTGCTCCGTGCCCTCTCAGGCCTCTTCTCGCTCGTCGGCCTTATCGTCCTCGCCTCCAATAAGCACGGCGACTGGGAAAATTTCTCTCGATACCAGGAATACCGGTGAGTTTTTGTTCGATTTTGATGCGGCTGTAAGTGAAGGATTTTTTTATTTTTTTTATCACTTGTGTGTGTATGCGAAAGAACAAAATTTGGTGAGGCCACTCTGTGTTTCTGGTAAGGTACTTATTGGCCGTCTCCGTGCTCGCCTTCGCCTACTCGATGGCTCAGATTATCAGACAGAGGAGCCGGTCAAGGGGTGGGTTGGATTTGGTGCCTATACAATATTCATGGATCGTGGATTTTTCTGGAGACCAGGTAGGGATTCTTCACTCAACCTTTCTGTTTATCACTCTGGTTAACAGTTTTGGGGTTTTAAATGATTTGATTCATACGAAGAAACTATGCTTCTGCTGGAAACCTTCTATTCGTTTATTGCTCTTAGATTATGCAAGAATACCAATTCAATATATCATTTTATATAAGTATTTGCTGCTGTGTGATCCAGAAAGTTACTTATCTATAGTTTTGATATAATTCAGTAAGTACTGAAATCTGTGAACTTCTCGAATATAAATAAATTGAACAGAATAAGGGTTTGCAATGCAGACAACGGTTTGCACTAAAGGAAAGAGTCTGATTTTGGAGAATTTCCTTCCTTAAGGAAGCAATATAGTAGCTACCTAATACTCGCTTAGTAAAGATTATTTTCAATTTCAGAAGATTTTTTCGAGATAATTGGAATTACAAAGCATCAGACTCAGCTCGACAAAAGAAAAACTACCTAGATATATTCTATGTTCTAGTCAAGTTATCAAAATATGTGCCTTCTGAAAAATTGATTGGTTCTTACTTGTTATCTGCCTTTACTCGAGAGAGTAAGTGGAGCTGACTGTGAACTAACCATTATTATTAGTTTCCAGATTAGGACATTTTCTCCAGTGCTAGAGAATGGGTTCATCAAGATCATATGAGCTAATCAAGTGGCACTAATTGGTTCGTCCTGATGGTAATGGAGGTGTTGAGGAAATGGGCATAAAGGTTAGGGAGAAGCAATGATAAACTTCAGCTGTGCAACCACTTGCAAGGCCAAAAAGGGATGGATTATGTTCACTAGGTGCTAATGACACAAGGTGACCACTCCTTGTGAGCATAACGCATGTCTGATTTGTCACTATCACAAAGAGTTTGGCACTGTTGGTTTTGTTGAACATTTAGGCAAAATGTTCATAACATGTTGCAACATAGAATCTGCTGTTTTTTCAACCTGCCACCCCCAACGTGGGAGAATTACCAGGTTATAGGATTGTTAATCTATGATTCCCGAGCCTCCTTCTTCTTTTGGTCTCACCACGTATTACCAGGTAACTTGGTAAATTTGTCCTATGGATGAGAACTGTTGCATAGGAATGTTCTTCTGGATTTGTTGACTTAATACCATAAGCTTGTATTTTGAAAGACCTGTACTATTCTGGGATGGCTAAGAGTACATTATTATTGACCAAGTTCACTCTTCCTGTTGGGGATAAGAATAATGCCTCCTAGCAGGCCAGGCATTCTTGCATCTGAACCTTGGAGATGAGTAGGAAAAAAAAATCACTTGTGAAAAGGCATTTTGTTGAATGGTAAAGCCAAAAATATGTAGCTATGTACCTTCTTCAATGCAACCGATATGATTGACTTCCTGATGAATTGGCATCCCAAAGGAGGTTCTTATAATTGATTTCCAAGTCACTGTACTGTTCGTAGAACCAAAGAATTGTCTTTAAGTGCTAGGGTGTGATCATGATCATCTTGGCTGCATGTTGTCCACATATTGGACAGCTTGGATGCCACTTCCAATAATGTGCTTACTAACTGCATGAATTAGATCACTATCTCAAATTCCTGTAGAATGTGAAAAAGTATCCACTATTAAGAGAAAACACATGGGGAGACTTGGTCACCATACCTAAGGGCTCTTTTGTTATGGAACTAATTTGGGCATCTATTGTCAAGAACAGATGACTTCCCTCTGTGTATTGGACCAGTGGACTAGGATGGCTATTCTTCATCACCAGTCAAGTGTTTGTAGAATTAGATAATCATCTCCAACTTAACGAATCAAAATCTTTGAAGGATTCTAGCATTAAAGCACCCACACAACCCACAACCACTGTTTATGTTTACTAGGGGTAGAGTGCCTATTATGCATTTATTGAAGCATCATAATTTCATGAAGCCTGTTGGAATGAGGAGATGAGGGTTGAATGTATAAAAAAAAATCATCAAAACTAAGCTGCAAATGGCTTTCAAATGTATCCTAGAACTTCTACTAAATTTTGTAGGAGAACTCGTTTGAGTCACAAGCCAAACATAACTCTTGGGAAAGGTCATGTGAGATAAACTCAAGGATGACCAAGTTATCTTGATACTGATAGCTGTTTCCAGTTTCTGCATTGGTTGCACAAAACAATTCCACGTAAATAGTTAAGTTTTTGTCTTCTAGTCTGACTCATTGGTCATTTCACGTTTGCCTGTTGCTTCAATAAACCTTTTTGATTAGGATCTCGGGGAGTTGTTCAAGGATTGTGTTTTGTTCAATCTTCATCTAGAGAAGGGATTGCAACTCCATTAGTTCAAGCGCATGTATGTTTTTTAGGATGGTCTACCTGTTTCTCCCTTTGATGATTTGTGGATCATCTTACCATTCATAAAGTTGGAAATATCTTTCTATTTATGTATCCATTCATATATAGCAGGGATAGGATGGTGTTGATAAAACGGCATATATGAAGGCCTCAAGCATGAGATTGTGTTTTTAAAAGGAAGCAGCGGATGTGCAACTCCTGATTATCAAAGAGGATTCTGACAGAAACCGCAACCTTAGTTTACAGAATCAGTTTGTTTTGAACTCGATCTGACCTCAAAACTGTGTTTTGGTTGTATTTGTTAGGTAGAATCAGTAGGAAGAAAATAATAATTACCAAGCCACTGTATGGGACATCTCGATCCATTAACTTCGGTTCCATGATGTTAGCTGACATTTCAGGATTCAGTTCAGTATTTTATTTGGAACATCTATGCAAAATGAGTATAAGGAGTAGCTTGTGAAATTAAATGGTAAGCAAAAGATATTATTGAAGTTCGAATTTGATATAACTATGAAAGCCCAGGTACAAGGTAGGTTGTGGGGACATAGATTGCTTACAGATTTCTATTTAGTTGGAAAAAGGGAGAAAACTTCGGTTCCTCCTATGAAGAAATTCTTCCTAATCATTCATCTTTGGACAATTAGCCAGACGAGTCAGAATGCAAGATCCTTAACTGATGTTATCGCTTTGTATTATAGTTGCAACTTGTAATTATGCTTGTCAGTTTCGGTCAAAAACAGACAACTTAACTTGAGGACAGAATAGAATTGTTAAAGTCAATAAAAAGCTCCAAAATGAAGATGGATTGCCCCCCAGTGGATTAGCTTTTGACCAAGATCTCAAACATTGAATCATCAGTTAACTTCTAGAGCAATTGCTATCTAAGAAGGATAAAATAAGTTTAAAGGTAAATAATTTTAAAAAAACTTTTACAAAAGATATATTGAAACTTGACCATACCATGAATCATAAGAGTGGGGCAAAGGAAATAAAATTAGAAAGAAGATTGTTAGAAAATGATGAGGTTTCTGAAGTAAATCATATACTTTCCAAAAAACAACCATCCATTCGCATGTGCCTGCTAGTGGAAACAGTTCGTCAATCTCATACATGAACACAACTCCCAGGAACATTTGTTATGCGAAAAGACAAGCTTAAATCTTTTTAAGTAGGACAAATATTGTCTATAATAAAATTGTTCTACCCTTCCAAAATTATATAGAATTGCTATTGAAGAGGGTACCATTTCTAACGAATTTCTGAATCAAGAACAATTATGTAATATCCAACTCGAGCTGAAGCTGAGAAATCCAAAAAAAAAGCAATGAGGCCAAGGAACTAGGCAAGACTTGCCTCAAAAATTTGACTGGAAAATGAACTGTAGGAAATCCAACCTAGAGATAAATTGACTGAGAACAAAAGAAAACAAAGTGGAAATGTTTTGAGAGGAAAGGCATTTATTTTTTTAAGTAGCATAGGGATGCACATTTATTTTCTCAACAAGTTATATGGCAGGAATTAAACAAAGAAGAGCAGACCCAAATCATGTTAAATTTTAAGACAAACAGTGAACACAAAAATCTATTGGGATGACTGTTCTGAATTGAGAAAAGATACATATGTCATCCATGTGTTAGTTTTGCTTTTGTTCCCAATACTTTTTAATTAGTTATAAAAGGCAGCCCGGTGCATGAATGTCCTGCCATGCGGAGTTCCGGAAAAGGATCCATTGTATGCAGCCTTAACCTACTTTTTTTTGCAAGATGTTGTTTTCAGGATTTGAACCTGTGACCTTTGGGTCATAAAGTAACAACTTTACCATTTCGCCAAGGCTCCCCTTCAGCATAAATCTAAGAAGATATATAATTTCTATTGTTGACCTTTCCGGCATAAATCTAAATTGAATTTCAATCACCATAGTCTCCTTCCTTAATCTTTTTTTTTCTATTACTCTTTTTTAAAGTTTCATCGTATGACTCATTAGTTTAATACCCTTATAATTTACATAATTTTGTATATCTCTTTTATTTTTATATAAAAGAACTAAAGTATTTACCCACAACTACTCAAGTTTTTTCTCGTTTTCAATATTAGATTGAATAACTTTGTAAATCATTTAATACTTTACTTGTCTATGCACTTTTATATCTCTATCGAAAAATCATTTGATTCAACTACTTTTTCTAGTTTACATTCCATTTAAAGCATATTTAAATTTTGAAAGTTGAATTCTACGATAAAAATTTAAAATTCTATATTCCTTTAATCTACTTAAATTACTTAAGTTAAATTGATCACTTAAATCTTCATTAAAAAGTTGATAAAAATATTTCTTCCATCGCTCTTTTATTTCCTCATTGTTCAATAGTACCCTATTGCATTTATCTTTAATGCATTTTATTTGACTAAGATCTCTAGTTTTAACTATTCTATAAATATCTCTTTCCCCTTCTTTTATATCTAGTTGTCGATATAAGCATTCAAATATTTCATTCTGAGCTTCACTTTCTATTTTTCTAACCTCTTTCTTGGCTATTGTATACTTTTTTTAAGTTTTTCTCGTTCTTACAAGAGTAGAATCTTATATGTTGTTTGTTTCTTCACTTTCTCTTGTATTTTTTCATTCTACGGTTCTACCATCAAAATTCTTTACTTAATAGTGCACATCCCTTTGACTCACTGAGTACATCTTCTCATGTCGTATTCACGTCATTATGCATCTCTCCTAATACTTGTATTCCTACTCTCTCTTTAAATATATTTTTTTTCTATTAATACTATTCTTAAGATACTTATCCAACGCTACCAACCTATTTTGGGTAGTCAAGTTTTCTCCAGAAAAGACCTTACAATCTTTACATATTTTTTTTCCTTCTTTCTCACCATAAGAAAGTCAATTTGTGATTTATTATTCTCACTTTTAAATGTGACTAAGTGTTCTTATTTTTCTTAAAAATGTATTTACTAGTATAAGTTCATATGCTATCGCAAAATAGAATATATTTTTCCTTCTTTATTTTTTATTTCAAACTCATAATCTCCATGCATTCTATTATATTCTTTATTTTTTACTCCTACATGTCAATTTAAATCTCCTCCTATTAAAATCATTTCGTTTAGTAGAATTTTTTATAATAACTCATCTAGGTCTTCCCAAAACTTAGTGTCTTCGTTTAATTTTACTTGAGGTGTATACATGCTAATATATTAATAGTTTTTTTTATCATCATTATCTTAAAAGATATAATCCTATCCCATTTTCTAATTACTCCTACTATTTCATCCTTTACTATCTACAATAATCTCTATTTTATTTCTTATTTTACTCTTTCCTGTGTACCATAATATAAAATTTGAGTTTTCTTTGCCTTCTTCCTACTCATTTTGTTTCTTGTAAACATAAAATATTAATTCGTCTTCTAATCATTGTATCTACTACTTTCATTACTTTATTAGTAAGTGTTCATATGTTCCATATTTCAAATCTTAAACAACCAATTTTCCTATAATATTTATTTTTATCCAATTTATGGTGTGAGAACTCTTGCATATTTAATATTATGCCTACGTTCTCATGGAGATGTAGCGAACATTGCTTAGACATTACAATCGGACTCTGCAACACATTCCTTCCATGAAAGGACCTAATATTAGTACAAAACTTGATGAATTTATTCATTGACATTTGTCCGAATTCAACACCAACTGACAACCTAATGCAACCCTCAGTCCCTCGCCCTTTTTCATCCAGACCTGGGACTAGCATCGGTGAATTTGAAAAAGAGAGAGAGAGAGAGATGATGATGAACACGATGGGAGTTGATGTTAAACAATTATGAGAATACAAGAGGCAACAAGAACAATGCTCATGTGTCAGAGTGCATAACAAAGTAATGGAAAAAATAAATACAAAAATTGATGTAAGATAGGGATCAAACATCCTTGGTTTTATATATTAGCATCTTAAATATGTTAATAATGAAAAAAAATACACAGGCCACAACAACTAAAAAATATATTAGCCATACTATGTATTGTTTTATAGAAGCAACTCATTTGATAATCAAGCAGCCACATGACAACAGAATAAGCACGTTAATCACTCTCAAAGAGTGCATCAGAGAGGACTATTGGTAAATTTCTATATATTCAAACATGATTATAAGGTTAAACTCTTGAAGGACACATGATTTCAAACTAATATCTCAACCACTAAGTGAGCCTCTAGTCCTACTTTGATAGAAAGTTTTTTTTCTCCGATAATTTTGACCTTCCTCATGATTTTGTTTTAGAAAGCATAACATAAAAGGACAATCTGGTGCACACATAGTCTTATCCTACTTTGCGAGAGGTTATTTCATAGACTTGAACTCGTGACCTCTAAATCATACGATAGTAACTTTACCATTGCACCAAGGCTCCTTTTTAGAAAGCATAACATGTGGAAGCAAAATAGTTTGACACAAAACTTACCGTTTTTCAGATGTGCTTGGTGCTCCATGGCTTGGAGACGTAATTTCAACTCGTTGTTTTGACTTGCAAGTCCAGCTGAGTCCCTCTGCAAGAAGATGATGCTACAAATCCGTCAAGCATCTTAGCACAAATACAGATGTTTATCAAAGATTACTAGATAGCACACCTGTAGTATGGTCAATTGTGCCGATAATGCAGTAGCCTCGTTTTGCAAGATCTGCACCTTATGTTCCAATTCTGAAATATAGCGCATTTTCCTCTCCTTAGATCGAGCAGCTGAAAGGCGGTTGGCCAAAATTCTGAAATCCACAGAGTAGATGTTAGTAAAAACATAAACCAACAAATGTGATTCGGTAGTTAAGCTGAAAACTTGGGCTTTGAGCTATGGAGAATCACCTCTTCACTTTTTTAGGATCTGCCAAAGCCATCTCCACCAGCTTCTCATCTGCCATAATCTTCTTCATCTCAATGCTGTTAAACTCGCCATTGCCGAACTCCAAACTGAATGTATTCGTTGTCTTGTCCATCGAGCCTCTACTTGAGAGCTGTCCCACAGGCGAAGGTGGAAACTTTGGCGACTCATCGCCAAAATGCAGGTTGCCTATTGAATGGTCCATGGAGGAACTCCTACGATGGCGCGAACTCATTGGCGTCAGATCCCCTGAGGCGCTCCTCTTGTTCCCTTCTTTCCTACCCCCGCCGCTCTCATTGACGCTACTCTCCGTCTCATTCCCACTGCTGTCAGCTCCGCTCGTCCTCGTGCCGCTCATCCTGCTGCACTCTAACAGATCCTCGTGCCTCTCCTCCGTTCGAGAGGTCTTCAACGTGTCCAAGCTGTCCATATAAGCGATGATCAAATCGTCCACAGCTGCCACTTCGGACTTGCAGCGGTTGCCAGTGAGGACTACCTCGGCGACGCCGTTGTCCACTAGCGTCGGACAGGGCACAGGCCGTGGTGTTGGGGGCGAAGGCAGGGGGAGGCCACAGGGTACATCACTATAGGAACCGCGGTGCGTGCGGCGATGGGGCAGACCACTACCAGGTGCCGGAGTACGACATGCAGGCTTCCGGTCGTCGACCAGCATGGGGTCAACTAACAAAGGCGGTGGCGGCGACAGCGTAGGAGTAGTGAGGTGGGGCAATGGATCACAGCCAAAGGGTTGGAATAGAGACCGTGAGTGAAATGGGAGCGCTAACGTCGAGAAGGAAGTCAGAGAAGGAGGGATCGGCGGAATGCCCGGCCTTTTGGCAGAAGCCACGGCGTCGGGACTGAAGCTGAAAGCAAAGTGGCGGAACGGCTGAGCGAAATTGGATCGATCTAATGAACTAGGAGACACAGATGATGATGACGTGACGGCGGAGGAGGCGGAGGAATGGTTTAAGCGTTGCGTCAATTCGGTGCCGCTCTCCTCCATGTCTTGCTTTTTTTATTTTTTATATTAACCCGTTTCGTTGGCTGTCGAAGCGAAGGGGGAAGAGAGGAGGAGGAGGAGGAAAGAATATCTCCAATGGTAGTGGAAGGAGAAGCCGAGGAGAGAATGACCGGCGGGCGGCGGAGGAGAAGCCGAATCCGCGGCGGAAGAGCCGAAGTGAGAAAGAAGAAGACAAACCAGAAATAGAGAACAGCAGCTCCATGGGTCGTCGTTGCTGTAATCGCGGCGCGACTCGTGTCCACTGTCGCTTCCTTTCGCGCGCTGTAGCCGGACGCCAAATCTTCCGCGACACGGTTCGGATATATCAGATGCCACCCACGCAAAATCCTTCCAGCCACCGCCGTCGGCCGTCGTCCATTGGTCTAAAATGTTCCATCCTGCTCCCGACCAAGCAGCGAATCCTCGTTTACAATCCTGCCAGCGTCCTGTGAGCACGTCTTTTGTTCCGTGCGGAGAAGATTACCCGGGGCACCGTCTTCGCGTGCCGCGTCTTACCAACACCTCCACATATACCCGACTCGAACTACCCCTCTCAAACACATACGGTCCCCACAATGGTCCGCCTTCAACCTCCATTAGAAATACTGGTACAATCGTAGGCAATCTCTCATCGACTTCTAAACACATGGAAATCTTTGGATGTCTATACCCATCGCGTCACCTCGGACCATGGCGACCCGTGCAAAACTCAAACCGGTCCCACCGGGGAAATCATTTAAATTCACCATTTATTGTGATTATTGCTTTCTTAATTGCGTTCCTATAATTTAATGATAGATGCAAAATTAGGAACGAATTTTTTTTTATCGCAATCATTCCTCGCTTTAAATTTTAATTAAGGATTTCTATTTATTATTACTAGTATTACATTTTTTTAGGGGCATTCAGCAAGTCATATCTACCAAAATTAATTAAAGCCTTTGACTTATTAAAAAAAAGTTAATTAAATTAAAAATAAAGCAAATTGTAAAGTCATATACAATGATTGAAAGGAAATAGTCCATCGAATGACTTGTTGCGAAAGATAGAAAATACAAATCACATAAAATAAAATAATAAGTATGGACGAATAAGAGCTCACTTCTAGATCTTTCCTACAAAAAAAAAACACTTCTAGATTTTTTTATTTTTTTTTCTGTCGGTGAGTTAAAGAAATTTGATCTACATGGCAATGTTCAATGCGCATGTGCAAAAATACAAGCAAAACTCATGCCCTTATATTTTTGGCAAAAATTTTCGTATAAAATTATATATATTTACCCCTTCTACCCCAAATCAATTTCGTATAAAATTATATATCTTATATATTACTCTTTAAAATATTTAATAATAATATTATTATTTTTTACATTTCAAATTTACTATTATTAACTTTTTTTATTTTTTACAATTATTATTTTATTTATTACTCCTCGCTCTCCCGAACCGGGGTCTCTTCCACTCGCCTTCTCAATCCGTCTTCATCGTCGTCGTAGCCGGAGCTTCTACGGATTTCTTCAACTGCGGCAGCACGGTGCCCTAACGCCAGAGGAGGATGTCATAAATGGCAGCTGCATTTTACCCTAACTCCTGCGGTCGATAAGTATTCTTCTCCCCTGCCCTAGCATTTGCCGGAAACTTTGATTGTTGCTCGGCTATTTCTCTGTAGGCATGTACATTTATTGGGAAAAAAAATTCAATTAGCAGGCCTCTTTATCATCTCATATCCCCGCCTCCTCCCTCCACCCCTTCCAAAAAAAAAAAAGTGCATCTTGGAATACTAAAATAGGATATAGTTACCATATTTAGTAGCTAGTTTTGTTTGAACTCTCTTAGGGCTGGTTTTTTCGAGGCCTAGTTTAGTATTTGTAACTAGTTCTTCTGCTTGCAAACCATGAACATTTGTAGCTGATCTTAATGAATGTTATTTTGTTTTTCTTTAATTAATAAGGGAGAAGGCGTGATTATTTTGATAAGAAACAGTTGGGGCTGAAACAGGAACTAAAGGCAACTAAATAATTGGCATTGAGTTGACAATTGCATTCTAATGTTTAGTTTAGTAAAGTGTTGAAGAAAGCTTTCTGAATCTCGCGATAGTAAGTTAAACTTAGAAGCTTACAGCATTATGGAAATCAATAAAAAAAAAAAAGTGCTTTTTACTTTTTTGGGTTGCAAGGAACACTGGTGTTATCAGAGAGAGGAAACAATCCTAACACTTTCCATGCATTGATGAAATAATAGCATCCTTTTTTGAGGTAAGAAAGTTAAACGTTTGAAGGTTAGCCGGGATGCAAATTAGTTATAAGAGTTAAGATGTATGTATATATATCTAGGAGATTAATAAAATGTATAGCAATCGTTCCATCCTTTGCAATAATATTCTTCTGAAATTTTAAGTGTTTGTCCTTCATTTCCATTTTTTTGCTCCAGTCTGATTGTCGTACCTCTTAAAGAGTCTTAGGCATTGCAAAAGGATGAAATTACAAAAGCAATAAAGAAGTGTAAGAATAAACCCCTTTTTTTTTCCTTTTTGTATTAACATTCCTCTTTGGGAGAATTTATATTAATGGAAAAATGATGGAATAGTGAATTACCTCCTACTGCACATTCAAAGCTGTGCCAATCATTCATTAAATTTGCTTGTTACTTATGCCACGGATTGCTTGCTAATGGTATGATTAGATTGCTATGTTTGTTGGGTCTGCAAATTAGCTTGCTGGTGATCTTGTACTGCTAGCATTTTATGATGCTATGGTAATGCTTGACTTGGCATTATCAATTGTTTCTACCAACACTTGGAAGCTTCAACTGTGGCATATATTAATGCCTCCACACCTAACTTCTAATTCTTCAATATTTTTCCTCAAAAATAGGATATTGGGATCAAACCTACTTGAAAGGGCTTCATTTTTACAATAATGTGTGTGTTTGCGTTACCGGGACAACATAAAACAGTCATATTTTGAACTCCTCGCTAGCCAGTATCCTTCTCCATTAGTTCTTGTGCATGTAATTCTTGCCAAATACCTTCAATTGTTAACTTGCTGAGCTGATTACTTTATTCATTAGTAATTTCGTTTTTAATCATTTAATTGCAGTCAGTTGAGTTCATGTTTCAGTAGTTCTTTTAATTAAGCTATACATAGTTTTACCTTCATGTATTCCATCCCTTCTTTTCCAACAGGTTTAAGTAAAACTAGGTGTGGATTTAGTTCATAATTATTTTACATTCTTTGAAGCATTGTTTAGAACAACTACATTTATTCATTCTATTCATCAATTAAATATTTGTAGATGGTTTTATCTTTTCTTTTGGTGCAGAGACCAGTGGTTTCCAAGTTCTAAGGAACATGGGAGACATGGGTTCATATCCATTTGTATTTTTTTTTCCTTGCACCTACTCCAATGGCCATTTGTTTTAATTTCCGCTTTGGTTTCAGATTATTTGGTTCCCTTTGATATGATTGTTTGCTGTTATTTGTGACCTTTGTTTCTGATTAATATTTCCATTCATTTTGTTTTTTCTCAAAATTTAAATTATACAGGCCATAAGTACCATGACTAGTGACTTCTTCCTAGGAATATCTCTACAAAATTCAGTACTGGAATCTGATTTATATTTGAACATTCAATTGGCAATAAAAAAATCATGTTCTTTACTTTAAGTTAGCAATGACAACTTGTCTTATTCTCATATTCACTTAATCATCATCAATAGAATTAGATTTTTCAGAGGAACAAAACTTAACACTACAAGATCTAAATTGCATTGCTGTGTTTCCATGTAATTTACATTCTTGTCAACATGAATACATTGAGCAAGTCAATGATCATAGTAAAACAGCTTAAGTGTAAAAATCGGCTTGAGGAATTCATTTTATTTGGTCCCATAAATACTAATTAGCATATCCAAACTTTTGATCAATATAAAGTAAAAAGAATGAATGGCTGACGCTGTTCGTTCATACAAAAGATACTATTGTATCAACATGTAGCAGAGGGAACTATATATTTTCAGTTCCCCATGGAAGTTCAACTGCAAAGCATCAACTCCAGAAAATTCAGATCAATCCCACTAGACTTCAATCATTTTCTGATTCAAAGCCATATACCTCCATCTTTCCTTCTCAACAAAATCTGCATCCAGAAACTTAGCAACAAAAGTCCAAAACCTGTAAGCATCTTCAAAGCTAGTAAGAAAACCAAGGGAAGCATGTATGACATTTATTCCCATGTCAATGTTTTCCTTGCTTCTGTTTCGTACAAGTGTTCGTTCAGAGTCTTTCCTTTCCAACACTCTATTTTTCTCATCTTCGTATTTGTTTGAGAACCAGATACTGTTTAGAAAACCACAACCAAGAGAAATATTGCTTCTATCTGCAAGCTTTTGCACCAATAGAGGCTCAATCTTCTCCCCTTTCCAGTCGAATACATTGAAAGCTATGGCAGGTCCCCTGTCAAATTTTATCCGTGGACCATAGATCCTAACCAGGGATTGAACACTATCAGAGTGAGGATGCCGCAGTTTCATCAAAGCAGTAACTAACCAGTTGGTGATGCATCTCAATCTGGTGCTGATGAGCAACAAACCTAGAGAATCTGCATGGTCTAATCCTCTGCACAAAAACTGCAAGCCCTTGTCTGCTCCAGAGTTGGCTCTGATATTCTCTGCTTGCATAGAATATTCACATTCTATTTCTCCGATACCATATGATGATTCTTCCTTCTCCTGCTGCGCTTTGGAACTTTCTCCATGCTCGGATATCCTAACTTGCTTTTGCTTTTCTTCAGCAGCACTATCTCCAACCATAGTATCCATGGTAAGTGAGCCACTGTAAATCTGCCCAGGTATTGGTCCTGAGAATGAACTGGTGGTCTCTATGTCATCTTCTTCAAATTGGTTTTTAGAGGAATGAGCATCCATATCTGTGCCTGAATAGTCATCAGTTAGCTGCGAAAGCTTTCTTGCTGGGACTATGCTCACAATTCCAATGCTCCTGGCAATGGTTGATGACTCCAAGGATCCAATGCTGGAATTCTTCACAAACAACCCTGCAAAACCAGATGGGTTCTCACCAAACACTTTGAAGAAAGAGCAGATGATGAAGTCTGGTTGGATCAATGAAAGCCCAAGAGTATCGAGGTCCTTCGGCCCCAATCCGCATGCATCAAGAACTACTTGCCAACCATATTGTTTTGCAACAGACATCCATATATAAGGATACCTTGCCCCACTGATCCTGGATTGAAGTGGAAAGACAAAGAGCCCTCTTCTTTTCCTTCTTCTCTTTCTCAACTTCTCCATCAATCTAGCAGAATGAATCCTGAGGCTAGGCCAAGAAAAGTTAGCTGTCATGACCTTGGCTCCTTTCCTCTGGGCACTTTCTGTCATTGCAGTCATGGCCTCGCTTTCATAATCATAGACGCTCAGTAGCCCCTTGGTGGCCTGGAAAGGGTATGATTCTGCCAACAACCTGAAAGCCGTAGTTCTGTTGGCAGTGCAGACCATGCTATATTCACCATCCAATATATTGAGGAAATGCATAATTCTTTTCCTAATTGCAGATTCCAGGACATTGTTTTGGTCATTAGACTGCACTTGAGATTTCAAGCTTGCTGATTTGTAGGAGATGTTGAAGAAAGGAGGCTGCAGGAGGCCTGACACCAGGGGATCAGTGGATGAAGATGGTAGGGATGAATGCATTTGAGCATGAGAGAAGAGGCTAAATCCATAATAGTCAAGGCAGACATGGCTATGTAGGTGGTAATATTCACTGTTCCTGATGCTGTCTGCTTGTTGTGTCTCACCATACTGTGGATAAATTGCCATGAAATTGGAGAAGGCTTCAAGAAGAGAAGGCAGGGACTCATGGTCGGTGAACTGGGTGTTTGGGAAGACTGAATTCGCCGTCGATTTCACAAAATTCAAACGTGAGATCCTCGCGCTGGTGGCTCTTGCTTCCCGCTTACCTCTGCGGCGCTCAACCAAGCCAAGCAAAGGTATGGGAAAGCAGATATGAGTGCATACATCCTTGATGCAGGGAGTCTGCATCTGCGAGCTTGCCTCCCCTCCTCGTTCTTTACTGTGGCTTTCTTTGTCTCTTCCTTGCACCTTTCGTGGCCTTCTGAGGTATTTGAGGATGGAAGACATGGCGTTTCATAGGTGGGAGGGGAGCTGTCATGGAACTGGTTAGATTACTCTACCTGGTACATCCCTCGTGCTTCTGATTTCTTCAAAGCAAGAATCGTGCATTACTTTTCATCTCTTGCTCTCTCTTTAGGCCTTCTTCCCACTCGAAGATGAGGATCATCATACACGACTATGACTTCCTCTTTCGATATGAGCTACTTGGCCTCCATTTGGTTATGGCATGAGACACTCTCCAACCACAGAATTAATGACGCCTACCATTCTTGGACCATTACAGCAAGAATCTGCACTCCCTCGATTGAAAAAATTCTGCAGAGTTCTGAGATTGTAAACACCAACAAGCGAAATTTTTCACTAGAAACAGGACAAAATGGTCTTTGTAATGGATAGGCCCCTGATGTGGCGGCTGGCCTAACACAGTGTGACTTCCCTTCCTGGATGAATCTAATTGCAAAAAACCACATTCCTTGATCTCCGCCGCTGCTAGACAATCATTAGTCGAAATAAATATTACCTTTTTTTCCCCTCCTCAACTTGCTGTGAGAAAATTAACAAGCCCCTTTTGATTTCAGATTCTACTATTCTGATATCTTTTCATTCGGCTTTTTCTTACCTGTTTCAGGAGTGGAGCTGGAAGTTGCAGGTCTCAATTGGATATCTTTTCTGGATCAAAGGCATGTCTTGTGGTCTTCTCACAGCCAGCTAGATATCAGCTCGTCATGTCCTTTTCTCGCGTCACCAAAAGCTGAAGACCTCCTTGTTTTCGCGATAACTTCAAGGACAGGAAAAATATTGTTTGCAACTTTTTTTCCCCAAAAAATCTCAGTGCTTTCGGAAGCTTTTAGACTAGTCCAAAAGTGTGTCGAGATGGGAGTGGGATGGGCACCTTCGCCTTGCTGTCTCGTGTCCTCCACAGGGTTCCCATACTTCAAGCATTGTAAATGGGCTGTGGAGATTGGCCACTTGGGGTGGGCCCTCCAACCGCCATGCAGTGGTGGATCGCGAAGCCTGTGTCGTGCGTCGTCAAAGTCACCATATCTAGTGCTAGTCAATGGGTTGACTTGAGGTGGAGATCGGGGCCCACCAAATGGGTGTTATTCTTTGTTGGTTCGTTGTCAAATCCTTCAGAGAACCTCGCTCGCCAAGGTCATTGTTTTACGACCATGCTTTGAATTAGCCCTTGGAAATTTACGGCTCTAGACTAGAAGAGATAGAAATGTCCTTTAAGATAGAAGAAGAAGAAAAAAAAAAAGAAGAGATAGAAGTAATATTAATCGCTTTTTGCATTTTAATTTTGTTTTGTTTTGTTTTGATTCATTCAAAGTGGATGGTAAAGTAATGTAATAGGAAATCATACCGTTAAAAATGTCAAAACAAATTCTGAATACGGTTGACATGTAAAATTTTTGTTGGCGGATTCAAGAACAAAAGCCCTTACTCCATTTGCTTTATCTTGGAGCTTATTGAACCAGAAAACACATGTGGAATGTTATGTGGAATTCCTTTGGCAAAACTAATCTTCTCTTTTGAAAAGTGTTTGCTGAAAACATTATACATACATACATACACACATACAGATGCTACCTTCAGAGATGGCTATATGAAAACTCGATTCGGCTTCACCACAAGCATATGTGTTGATGGTAGGGCTAGGAAGATACAAATTATCTTAGTGGTGAAGTTGAATGATCCTTCTGGCTCTGGATTCAAGTTTTTCTATCTCAACTTAGCAAATTGGAAATTACAGAACTCCCTCTAAGTACAAATTAGCTGAGGTGAATTAAGATTTTGAAATGCCAAAAGAGTAGTCCCACTGCAGTTGAGCAGGAAGATGAACTGAAGATGTTGGAAATTGATTTACATTTTTTTTTTCATAAATACTAACTATAGTTACAAATAAATAATAAGCAACCATTGGTAAAAGAGGATTTTTAAGATTCATCTATTTAAATCCATCTATACTTTTTAAATTTATAGATTGAATTGAAGAATTAATTGAATTGCAAGATTTGAATATCTAAATTATTTTTTTTAAATACTATTAGAAGTAAGCTGAGATTAACACCAATTGATGGTAAACATATTCTTTAAACAAAATAATACAAAAGAAATTGAGTGAAACTTAACGTGAAATAAACACAATTAAAATTTGGTGATCAAATTATTTAAAAATAATCATATAAAGTGACTAAAATGATTTTAAAATAATTATATTTCCATTTTTATCAAAATTATTATATGATTTTTAAATATTTATTTACATTTATTTTTTATTTTTAATTAATTTTAGAAATATATATTTAATAATCTTTATTTTTTTATATTTACAACTCATATAGTAATTTGGATAAAAGCGTTCGAGCTTACCGATTTGATTTGTTAAATAAACACGTGAAAGTGCAAAGATTCAGGAGGACAAATTTAATTTTTTAAAAAAAAAGGAGCCGACAAATTTGGTAAAAATATCTATGGGAGATGAGTCCTTTTTAATAATAAATTAAAAAGGTTTAGTTTTTTAATAATTTTGTATAAAAAAGAAAGTGACGTTATTTTAATTTTTATATGAAAATAAATAAATAAATAATGGCAGCAAGATTTGTTATTCATGATCAGCTTGGATCATAAGGGGAGCCTTATTTTACACCTCACGAGAAATTTAATTTTGTCCCGCAGAGAAAAAAAAAAAAAAAAAAACCTACTAGCTAACACATACAAATGTTACACAATAAAATAATAAATCAATCCATTTTAAACCAAAAATTTACTACGATTTATTTTTCTTATAATGATTCAAAAATAGACAGATAGAAACTTCTAAATTGATAGATTTTTTTTAGCACCAAGTATCTAAGCCTTATGCCTGACTAATCTTAGGAATAATTGATCCGGCCCCACACTTTCCACTAGCCACTTAAATAACTCAGGAACTGTAAATGAAGAATGGCTCACCAATCAAGTGTCCTTTAGCACTCACCCCATTTGAAAGATAAATTTTATAAATTCACTGTAGCTAAGATTCAAATTGCAAATTCTAAATTGATAGATTTCAACTTTATTTTTTATTTTCCTAAATGATTTTGTTATTTTTTCCATCCAATAAAGAAAATCACAGTGCATGTGTAAATCCATTTCAAATTTTCACATTAAATAATCTTCCAAAATTCTCACAAACTGTGCTCATTAATCCTTCGTAACGTTATCACATGCAAATTCTTATTATCCAAAATTAAAGTGGAAAAATTATGTTTACTATAGCCAAAGCAGAATTGGAAAGAGAATATACTCCTACGTTACATAAGAAATAATACAAAAAAATCATAATTATATATATGTAAAAGACAAAGAATCAAATCAAAGTAAACATATCCGTAAAAGATACATATAATTGCAATGATTATAAATATGCTTATATTTATATCTCACCACTGCAGCGGCTTATACGATGGAAATTAAGAAAATTGCTGGGCTTTGAGCGAACAAAGATTTCCCATTGAAGCTTCAGGACTTCTGATACAAATGATCCAAAACTGACTGATTGAAAATTAAAGAGTCAATTGAGATGCTAAAATGGAACAGAAGAACAATGCAATTAAATATCAAATACATTGACAAGATCTACAAAAACTAAATTGGAAGAATGGTAAAAATGGGATTCAGCGCTTTCCTCCACCACCTCCAAGCTTAGGCCCTTTCGGTGCAGCCCCTTTTGGTGCAGTTCTTGTCTGAGTTTTCTGTGTCTTGGTAGCCACCTCGGCCTTCTTTGCCTTCTTCTCATCCTTGGATTTCTTGATTCGCTCTTTGATTTCACTGCGAGTGAGTTATTTCATCAATCTACACAGCAATAAAAACCACCTCTAGAACAAACGAAATATCAGGCTCAGCGTGTACTTTTAACATTGTACAATCTGCAGCATTAGCTCGCCTACTACTTTCAGGAACAAGATCAAAGCTAACTACAGTAGCAATTATGTTGAAGTTGACTAAAATGTACATGAATAAAAGATAGGTCAAACAAGGTTAATGCACTAAAATGCAGGATCAGTGATTTATCCACAAGTCAACTATTTTGATTTTGCTAAATTGTAATGCATTCATTGTATATAGATCTTACTGTTACAACCTCACCTGAATCAAGAATGTTTTTGTATTTTAATAGCAATATCTGACAGTGTGTAGCTTCTGTCAAAACTTTGGGCTCAGATATCAATTATGAAACCTAAAGCATTCAGCTTCAAATTTCTACATATACAATGCTCTCAATAGCTAGCTACTTGACCCTAGATCATAGTGGTCAAAATGATGCAGAAGCCAACTTCAAACTTGTTTGAGAATTGACTCACTGAAATTGCACTATTCACCTATTTTGATATCCAAGAAAGGTTACTGTCAGTCCAGCCATGCACAATATGACAAGACATAACATGTTAAGACAAATAGCAACGCTTTACCCAAACAAAGATGTACTTAGGTGCAGTTTTGAGGCTGCAAGTTGCAAGTGCAGCAACAAAATAGAAAATTAGACAGGCAGACTATGCCTCCAGAAAAGTACAAAAATGGAAATAGCTAATCCGTGATCTCTAACGACAAGGAATAGAAACCCTAGAGCTTAGCAGAAAAAAAATGAGGATGAGTTCAACATACCGAAGTGCAGCTTCCCTAGCAGCATTTCTTACTTCTGGCTTCTCAGATCTTTTCTTTTGAATCACATCTAAAGTGGCACCAACAATCGATCTAGAATAAGGCTTTTTAGTAGTTCGGCGCTTCTTCTTCACAGCTTCAGCATGAATATCCTAATACATAGAAAGTAATGATCAACAAATAACCTTTTGCAATAGCATGTGTATCATGCAAATACAAAATATGCAAAATCACCTTCTTATGCTGCTTTCGGTACATTGCTGTCCAGGTGAGCTTTGCAGGCTTGAGACGGTTGTGAAAATACCTCTTACATTTTGAATTGGAAAACAGAAAGACCTACAAGAACAAGTAGATATAAATTGAGGAAATTTTTCATTATCATCCATGTGAATACTAGTTTGTAATCACCAATTCAGTTTTCACACAAATACTTGAGCAGATGGATTAATTTCATACGTATTCAAGAAAAACAAATAAGGTAATTGAACAAAGACTAGCAATCAGGAAGGTTGACAATCAAATGAAAAACTATCCATTTATAATGTAAATTTGTGAAATGTAATCTGTGGTTCAATAGTTGGGAAACATCACTGAAAATATAAATTACCTGAGAATCTGAACGCACAAATCGAATACCCTTTCCCGGATATATCTTGGCACCACTGAAGCGGCAGAGTTCAGTTCTATGCATATATCAGACAGAATAAAACATGAGTATACCAGCAAATTTCACATAATTAGGTACAGCGAGATGTTACATCTTCTAAAGGCACAGTAAAAAATTGCAAAATGCTGAAATTATCATGAGAAAAAACTAAAAAGGACTATGCTTCCTCTTATCAATGCAAACGACTCATTTGTTTTATTTCTTTCTTCTCCGAACGTTCAATAAATATCCTTTTCGTAGAACTCAGACTGCTGTTCCTGTCTTTTATTGGAAAACAAAAGCAAACCAATATGATAATAGCAGTTCTTAACTTTAGTACAAGTTCCAATAGAATATGTGCTTCACGCAAACAAAACTAACAGAAAAAGAACTATCAACAAAAGGGGGAAAAAGTTCAAGGAGTTTAAATTTTCATGAGCACTTCCTTGTCATCAAAATAAAACATTTTGTTCAAACATCACGAATTTTTACGAGGGAAGAAGTCCTATCCTTTCCTGTTGGAGCATCATTCATTTTCTCAGGCATACATGCAAATCAGAGTCTCTCGAGACAAACAAAGGTACATTTTTTTTCAAACTTTCATTCAGAATTGAACTATCACAAAAATCATTGCCATCATCACGATAAATATTCGAAATCCCACGCTACAAAAAAAAAATGAAAAGCAAGATAATCAATGCTAACTCTTCGTATACTAATAAAATCAACCACCAGAAGTTAAAATGCCATAAAAAAAACAATGGAACTGGCGATCTAACAAAATTCCTAAGAAGCACCCAAAAAGAAAGACATTTGAGGTTCCCGATAAAGATTGTTGATCAGGAGCTAGAGCGGCAATCTAATGGATCGAAGAAAGAAGGAATAAGGGAGAAGAAAGTACTTGAGAACCATTGCTGCCGCTGCTCTGCTGCGCCGTCGTTGACGAGGCGGAAACCCTAATGAGGCGAATTTATACCAACGTAAAGACGAGGCAGATCAAATAGGCCTTAGCACCTCCTGCTGATTCTAAATTTACTTTAATGCCATTGTGGACTTTGGGCCGTCGGAGCAATTTCCGGCCCATTTACAATGGAAAAGAAGGATTTAGTGAATATTTTTTTTGCAAATTTCTCTAACAAATATAAATAGAAAAAAAAAAGCTTTATAAAATATCAAAATAAAACCGCATTTTTTATTTTCTATCCAATATTCTTCTTTATTCGCAACCGATCTAATTATAAAAAATATGAATTATATTAAGAATATTTATATAAAACAACTCTAAAGTGGAGGAGCACGTAAAGATATTTTAGATAGAAAATTATAAATTGAACGTTGTTTTGATATTTTTCTTAAAGTGAAAGGCGAAAGTGATAATTGAGGGTAACTTTTTAATTTTCTATCAACATAAATTATCAATAGCAACTTACTCTTTCTATATTTTTTTGAGCAAATTAGCTCAGGACAAATATGTTTATATGTTACATTTGAAGGGCTATTATATCAATGTATACAACACTATCACTTGGATACGTTTCTTGAATTGAAATATTTAGCCCCTACAAAAAAAGGTCTAGTGGCT
This sequence comes from Alpinia galanga, assembly GCA_037177395.1. Lineage (NCBI taxonomy): Eukaryota > Viridiplantae > Streptophyta > Magnoliopsida > Zingiberales > Zingiberaceae > Alpinia > Alpinia galanga. Next base: position 22,637 of record JBAMHZ010419069.1, read on the forward strand.
AGCGTATACAGATATTGTACAATGGACAATAAATCAATCCTTTATAAATGCGAGAGTGTAATTTATCCATGCATTGGTTACTAGTCTCAAGGGTCAAAAATTCACCGTGATTTACCTCCCTTATGATGATCCAAAGGTGGACTAATAAAAACCGCTAGGTTGGCGGATTCTAACCTTGCACAATTGAATTGAAATATCTAATGTGATCTGGACCTAATTGAAATATCTATGATATCATGGATATCTAGCTTAGCAAATTGGACCCATATGGTACGAGTCCAACCCAACTACTAATAAAATATATTGGAATAGCATCCACTTACTATTAATGTTAACTTATGAAAAATGAATTGCGGAATCATAAGTTATATCTCAAATTTTCTTATGTTGCTGAAAAACTAGAACAACTCAGGATCTGCTGTGAACTCTGAACTCTGATCCTTGTGGAACTTTCACAGTTGAGATGATAATCAAGATATGACTATCATCATAGTTCCACAACGTCTCAACCTTCAATCTTAGTGATGTGAGATAAAGATCTCTTGTTATATTCAATAAGAGCTTACACACAATTTACCTACATGCAAATTGTATCCTCTCTTCTCTTCACTACTCCTCTCTCTTCTCTTGCTATCTTCTCTATTCTCTTTACAAGTATATGTACATTTATATAGGATGAGATGGGGAGTTACTTCTAATATGTAATAATGTTAGTGGAGAGGAGATTCTGACATGTAATAATGTTGGTGGAAAGGAGATGCAAGGAGTTATGCAACTCCTCTATGTGAATGTCCTTAGTGGGCATACGTTATTAACATCTCCCACTTACACACAAGAGCATTTCACCTTCGTCATAAGATCACAATTTATGTGACCTATTACATCATCTTACTAGGCTTTCATACAAAGTTGAACATTATGCGACTTGTGAGTACACCTGCAAATAAAAAATGTTCAATGCACCTGCTAGGATGATTGAGTAGTCATCATTGTATCATAAGATACAATCTCACTGCACCCTAGATCCAAGACTTATTATATCCATCGAGTTACTTTCCTTATCGAAAGTATCCTTAAATTATGCTTGATATTATATTCACTAATATGTTTAATCCCTTCACGGATAAACATAAAAGGCTAGTCGGTGAATATAAAATCATGATGTAATGTCAATTGGTTTTGCTTTTCCTAAACTGGAATCTATCAGCCATAACTCAGCTGCTTTCCTAGACCTATCCTTCAGACCTTAAATTTATCTTCCAGGTCATCAGTAAACATACTAAAGTAATAAACACTGAATTAGGACTTCAAGAAACAGCTGAAAGTAATAAGAGTACAAGAGATCCCACCCAGAGAATCTCATATCTCACACAATAGGGCTTGGGGATATATTTATTGTCTCAAG
>JBAMHZ010419070.1:0-11808 GCA_037177395.1 Alpinia galanga
GTCGGAAGGCGTGCGCATGCCACGCAGCCGATCGGTCAAACATATGAGCGTATTGCCCCCGATCGGCTTGACACCAACCACGAGGATGGTCCCCCGATTGGCTTGATACTAATCACGAGGATGATCCGAGTGGGGATCCCTGCAATTAGCCGCCGTATCACTCATCTTTCAGCTGGTCCCGATTAATCGGTTAATTTGGAGGATAGCTTCAAAATATGTGCAAAGTGAGCGATACTTCGTAAATCGATTCCCATCTTTTGACCACTTTAATCGATACTTAATTTCGCCCACTTCATTATTTATTAAACCACATCCAACTTCGAGAAACTTTCGCTATTTCCTCTTTTGTCCAAATTATTAATCCGCATGCAAACCATAACTGAATCATTCTGGGACGTACGCGTGGCGTACAGATCACACCTTGGAAATGACTCCACGCCTTCAAGCTGCTCTAATAATGTTAAAACTCTTAGAATAAAATTTTAATTAAAATCAGTTAAAGTTATGAGATTAAATTTTAACATTCTTGATTAAAATTATTATAATAATATTAAAATAATTTAAAAAAAAACAGGATGAAGTTTTTTTTTTTTAATAATAGAAAAATATTTTGTATGACGATAAAAATAGTGGCCATTTGATTTTTGGCCAGATAACAGAAACCGCAAAATGCCGAGGACAAGCATCCTCTGCTCGCTGACAGCTGAAGCAAGTCGTCGGACCCGCATGCGAAATATGTACGTCAATTGCTACCCGCACGGTATAATGAAACTACAGTTGGGTTCCACAGGTACGGCCTAACTAGTATTGTTTCGGGTCCATTTGGCAAGGGTAGCTTTACTGAAGCGGAGGGGACGATAAATAAACGGCCGTGAAGAATCACAGGAGAGAGAGGCGAAAGGTGCCTGAGCCGAACGTTCCCGAAGCAGCAAAGAAAGAAAAATGCTCGTGTGCTCTTCCTCCTCCCCGCCTCTCTTTCTGCCTCGACCTTCTTCACGCCGAACTCCCAAGGTGCGATCGCTTTTGTTCCTCAGTGATCGCTTCCTTGCATTTTGCTTGCCCCTCAATTGCTTAAATGCTGGTGATTTTGCTTCCTCCGAACATTAGGCTATTGCCGTGTTGTGATTATGATTCATGGTTTCTCTTTGCCATTTCGCTTCGTCAGATGTTGTTAGCTCCGCAGTTGGTCGTGTTTTTCCTCTATTTCGTTGATTTGCCTCGATTTACCATGCAAATGGAGATTTTAGTCAATTTCTGGTACCAAAGGAGCTTCGAGTTTTCATTAGTTTTGAGGCCAGCTCATTATTGCCGAATTTTTTTATTTTTATTATCTTTTTTTTTCCTTCTGTTTTTCCGAGTCTGAGTTTGTGGTAACGTGTGCATGGATTGGAAATTCAGCTATGTCGACTCATTTGAGAGTATTGAACATCTGTGTTTCCTAGGTAAGGCTGAATATGCGTGGTATAGGTCTTTTTCACTTTCTGTCCGGGTGAACAGTCGTTTTTTTCCTTCTCCAAATTTTACTTCTTTGAACAATGAAGTACGTTAGGCATTTGTTGCTAGAGCATTCAAATTTGGGAATCATGAGTTTGCAGCACCGCAAAGTCCTTGGAGAAGCTCATATAATCTGTTGATGTTTATTTCACTTTAAAAGAGATTCCTAGTTATTCTCACTCCTGATCCTTGTGCATGTTTATTTCCTGTTGTCAAACTTCCCCTGTTTTTTTTTATTTATTATTTTCTATTTTAAGATCAGGAACTCTCGATTGCTTGTGTCATATCTTGGATCAATTGCCACATTTTTTCATCAGCTATGACATGGAAATTACAGCGTGAACTTAAGAATCCCGAGGTTTCACGTGGGTTAATTAGTACAAAGAGAATGACCTGTCTCTTGCTTTAGGGAATACAGACTCGTATATTAAGAGTTCTGTTTATACAAAAATGAATTACCATTCTAGCTAATGGACTTGCCATTCTAGCTTTGTAGCCAAAAGTGACTACAGAATATTTGTTCTTTAATCTCAAGCATTTATGACTTTTGTTCTTTCTACATGTTGGTTAAGCTCCTTTTCCAGATTAAAATTTAAAGTACTTGTCACTCATTGTGTACCTCTGCTGCATCCAGAACAGTATTTGAGAAACACTGCATCCAGAACAGTATTTGAGAAACATGTCTTCTTCCGCATCTCGTAGCAATGAATCTTTTATGTTCTTTGATGATCTAATTGTTCTCGTACTCTTTTTAGTAATAAATATTTGGGTTTGCAAATATACTGAAAAATCTACTGGGAATGGTAACAATTTTAGTTGACTTCTTATGACAATTAATTAATTGGATTAATTAAAATGCTAGATCACTTGTGTCACATATAGGATGTAGCTGATTTATACATACATGATATAGTTGTTAGGAAAAATGGTATCCAAAAAGTTTATGCAAGATAGGCCCAGGGCTTCTTTCTAGAGCTAAATCTTACTATAGGTCATACATATAAATTGGCACATTTAACATAATAAGTTCGTAGGCGATCTGAGATTAATTGTGTGCAGTTCCAGGTTTTAAAATGTTTTAGATTGCTTATCGACTATTTCTTCAAAAATGTTATTGATTGAAGAATCTCAATGTTCAATAAGTTTTGACTTTTCTCATGTCTTCCTCTAAATAATCCTATTGTGACAGGCCCCAATTTGTCATGGTTGTGCAAAACGCCAATCAACTTTAGCGGTGAATGTATCTGCAAGATTTGCTTGTAGATTACCTTTCTTTTATCTGCAAAGATGGTACATGAACAACAAGGTGACAATTACTTGAATCACAATAACAACCAAATAGGCTGGAATATTTGCTAACAGTCTTTTTGAACATATAACTGACTATAAGGTGCAAACTACTGAAATCATTCTTTACTTTCTTTGGGCTTTCCATCAAGGCTGAACAGCATTTTGCAATATCTGTTGTGAAAGAAAACCAAGCTATGACGACTATCAATGAAGATGTTCAACTTGGAATTTTTGAAATTGATCCATCATTGGAAAAATTCAAAGACCATTTCAGTTATAGGACAAAGAAATATGTAGAAACTAAATCAGTGATCGAAAAATATGAAGGAAGCCTCGAAGCATTTGCTCAAGGTAAGTTTTTCCATGTTTAAGCATATGTTTTTAGCAGTTTTACTTATTGCCCAATATGCACATTTTGTCCTTTATATTTTCTTGCCTTTCCAAGGTTACCTCAAGTTTGGATTCAACAGAGAACAAGACAGTATTGTCTACCGTGAATGGGCTCCAGCTGCACAGTGAGTCTTCAAGCTTTTCTCTATAATGCCATCTTGAATAACTGAAGACTCTTCATTTATTGCACTTCTTGAAGTGCATTTTGTGATGGAGAATTTGAGTATAATTAAAGAAGTATCCTGGTTGGAGAACAATTTACCCTCGATTTATGTTTTCAATAATAGCTTATGAGTAACTGGAAGCATCCCATGGCACATGGTGCATCACATTTTACTTTTTAGTAGTGGTTAGTGAACCTAATCTCTGTTCAGGAGTGGAGAGTTTAATTATTTGAATTAGTGTCTCATAGGTTGTTGGCTCCACTATCTCCACCTTTCTTGTGTGTCAGTCTAGTTGTGCATTCTAGTCGTGGATGCACTTTCTTCCTGGCACCTGATCACCAAGCTGATAATGCTGATGTGTTCTGCAAGACAAATTAGAAGAAACTAGGGGTGTCAAATTTATTCAATACATGATGAGGATATGACTCCTACTAATTCAGCACAGTGATTATTTCCTCTGCTTGAGTATCTAGATGCACTGGTAGAACAGTCACTTTGAACTTGAAATAGATGTTAGAATTTTGGCTTCAAACATGACTGAGAAAATTGACCCTGTCATTCAACTAACTTGCACACTGCACAAACGAAAGCCAATGATTGCTTTTTCTGTCTTTTTTTTTCCTGATACAGAGAAGCACAAGTTATTGGAGATTTTAATGGTTGGGATGGGTCCAATCACAAAATGGAAAAAAATGAATTTGGGGTTTGGACAATTAGAATTCCAGACTCTGGAGGCATCCCATCAATTCCACACAATTCCAGAATCAAATTTCGGTTCAAACATGGCAATGGGATTTGGGTTGACAGGATTCCAGCATGGATCAGATTTGCTACTGTTGACCCTAGTAGGTTTGCTGCTCCTTATGATGGGGTTTATTGGGATCCACCACCTTCAGAAAGGTCAGAAATATTTTGCCCAAAAGGATTCCGGTCACCATTCTCTTGACATTCTAGCACTCATTATTGCAGGTACATATTCAAGCATCCTCGACCTCCACAACCTGCTGCTCCAAGGATCTACGAAGCTCATGTTGGGATGAGTGGCCCTGAACCACGTGTAAGCACTTACAGGGAATTTGCAGATAATGTCTTACCTCGTATACAAGCAAATAATTATAACACAGTTCAGTTAATGGCTATCATGGAACACTCTTACTATGCATCTTTTGGTTATCATGTTACCAACTTTTTTGCTGTAAGTAGTAGATCCGGGACACCAGAGGATCTCAAGTATCTTATAGACAAAGCCCATGGTTTAGGAATACGAGTTCTGATGGATGTCGTTCATAGCCATGCTAGCAACAATGTCACAGATGGTCTTAATGGGTTCGATGTTGGACAAAGCACTCAAGAATCATACTTCCATACTGGAGAAAGGGGTTATCATAAGCTATGGGATAGTCGATTATTTAACTATGCTAATTGGGAAGTTCTACGCTTTCTCTTATCAAACTTAAGATGGTGGTTGGATGAGTTCATGTTTGATGGTTTCCGATTTGATGGTGTGACTTCAATGCTCTACCATCATCATGGAATTAACATGACATTCACTGGAAATTACAGTGAGTATTTCAGTGAGGCTACCGATGTGGATGCAGTTGTTTACATGATGCTTGCAAACCACTTGGTGCACAAGGTTTTGCCAGATGCCACTATTGTTGCCGAAGATGTTTCTGGTATGCCAGCTCTATGCCTACCAGTTTATGAAGGTGGAGTGGGTTTTGACTATCGTTTAGCCATGGCAATCCCTGATAAGTGGATTGATTACTTGAAGAATAAAATAGACATTGAATGGTCAATGAAAGACATTGCTTGGAGCTTAACAAACAGGCGATATACTGAAAAGTGCATAGCATATGCGGAGAGTCATGATCAGGTAAATCTTAAGTACTAATGAAGTTTATTTATACGTTGTTATTGTTTGTATGAGTATGACACTTGGAACTGTTTTTGGCCCATGCCAAGTGAGAAAATGCTTCTAAATAAAAAAAATGTTTATCTATTGCAGTCCCCTTCCCTTTTTTACATCAGCAGGTTGAATAAAGAAGCCCAGATGACTAAATCACACCCTTCCCCCTTATGAAGCTAACAAATTCATGCAAAGAGGAAAGACATTCTTATATTGCCGTTACATTGCAGGCATAGTGGACTCCTGTCTTAGCCACTGTACATGCCTAGGAAATGATGAAGCCACATCCACTAATTGCTTTTCTATGGCATCTAAGCTTTGTGATACTGAAACATGATCTAGACTGAGATTTGTCACTTTGTTGAATGTCATAACTACACTCTGTCTTATCTGTGCTTACAATTGGCACTATGAACTGACATCCTTGACTCAACTTTATGTTGCATCTAGACAACAAAATTTACAGGATCTAAGACCTTTAAGGTGCTAGAGTATTGACAAACTCTTGGATATGAGTAATTCACATAAATAACCTTCAGCCTGTAGTCTCCATTACTTGGTGTCTTTGGTGACACCCATACAGATGCCGGCATTAAATGCCCTGGTAAGGATATGTTATGTCTGACAGTTAGATTACATTGACTGCATGTTCTCACTTGATAATTTGTTGCATTTGACCCTTATGTTCTATACTTGTGTCCCATATTCATACCAAGACTACCATATCCTTCAAGTGAGGTATGACCATTTAATAGCTTGAACAGATTGGAAAATGAACTGGTGAATTATTAACATGAGGGCAGTCCGGTGCACGAAGCTCCCGCCATACGGGGTCCTGGGGAAACATCTATTGTACGCAGCCTTACCTTGCTTTTTTTTGCAAGAGGCTATTTCCAGGATTTGAATCCGTGACCTCTGGGTCACAAAGCAACCTTACATTGGTGAATCATTAGCATGTTTTATGAAAATCCTCAATGATATTCTTCTTCCTCATTGTAGGCCATTGTGGGGGACAAAACAATTTCCTTCCTTCTAATGGACAAGGAGATGTATTCGGGCATGTCCAATTTGAAACCTGCTTCGCCTCTCATTGATCGAGGAATTTCACTACACAAGGTTTGTTTTGAAGCTTGGAACTATATCTCTCATGTGCATAAAGGCATTTCTATGTCCTTGTACATGGTTCACTGTTTGTAGAATAATTTTCCGAGATCCAGTTTTTCTTTATGTCCATTACTTGTCATACCACTATGAAAACATGCAGATGATTCACTTCATAACTATGGCTCTGGGTGGTGAAGGCTACCTAAATTTCATGGGAAATGAGGTAATATATCGTGATTCTTTATGGTTCTATCATTGAAATTCTGGACAGCATGAAAGTACCATAACTGAACAATAGATTGTGAAAGAGAATGATCAAATGACCTCTGATTGCTTGACATATTCTCAATATTCACATATGTCGTCATTATCGAACACACAAAGATTATGAAACCAGCATACAAAGCTCTTGACCACTTGTCTATACTGTTATATTAATATGACCAGGTCTTGCATGTCAATAACTGCAACATCATTTGTTCTTATCTTATCGAGATAATAATTAAATGTTGATAGAACATACAAGTTCAATTTTTGAGGAAAAAGCCTTTTTCCTTAAAAATTTCACATTTTTGATGGCAAAGGAAATATTGACTGACATCAATCAGATTAGCAATGGAGTAGTTTTTCTTTCGTAAATGGTACGTAATACACAAAGTGTGATAGGTTACACTTGTTAGATTGGACACTGACACTCCTTTCTTTGATCAATTGTGTCATTGGTTGATTATATATATATATATATATATTCTCTTTGTAATGATTAACATTTTAGGCTAATTAATTTAGACTTATCAGTGATAAGATGGCCACAAAATGGTCCAATCTTCTTGAAAGATAATGGAAGACAAGCTTTCACCATTGCAGTTTCATTCGTGAGCAATTCTAAATAATAAAAATATCAAATTTAGTAACATTGATTATGGTTTTTAAAGATTTTATATAATGTACATTTTTTACTTTGAAATGCAATTCCATTGGCTTCAGATGCAATTCTAAATAAAGAGGCAGAAATGTTTATATCCACTAAAATTTATATCGTATGTATTTTGTTAGTGCAAACTGTTTTGAATGTTTACTTTGCTCCCATGGACAAAAGTTCTGTCCTGTTTCTGATTTCTAATATCATTTTACTTGTTTATGTGACTGTTTCCTGATTATTGCAAATGTGACATTAGTTCATGATAGTTTATAATCCTTTAGTTTATGACATCATCTAAATCTGACATGATTTTGTAGTTTGGCCATCCAGAATGGATTGACTTCCCAAGGGAAGGAAATGGTTGGAGCTATGATAAGTGTAGACGCCAGTGGAACCTTGTGGACACTGATCACCTAAGATACAAGGTTTTTGAACATCTTTATTTATCATCTAAGCTACTTTATTGTCTAGATTTTACTGTGATTCTGGTAATCTTATTTGTGAAACCATACATTATGAATGCCTTTTATTCTTGTGCATAGCAATATTTTTTAGGGGCATGTTATAGTCTTTAGTTTTCTATAATTTTCATGAGCCGTTTTACTGAAACTTTACAAATTTCTTAAACTTCATTCATTTTATGGTTTTTCATTATAGAGATAATTTACTATTCACTTCTCATCACCTAAAGCTATTACTTTTCACGTTCATCTATCTACATGCGCCAAAGAAATTTCCATAGTATTTCTGGGAAATAGTGAGCCACTTAAATATAATGGATTGCTTCTACATTGACATCTCGCTTCCTCTTTATCAATGTTCATGAATTGTTAAAATGGAAATATTATTATATATTTATATGTCTTTAGTGTCTTCTACTTGTGTTTCTTTTGATTTTTTACTCTCAGACTTAATCATTGACAAACTCTATATTTTGTTTTGACATCAAAACAGCACATGAATGCCTTCGATAGAGCAATGAATTTGCTCGATGATAGATTTCACTTCCTTGCATCAACAAAGCAGATTGTGAGTAGCACATCTGAAGAAGATAAGGTCAGTATGACTTTAATCAATCATTTTATTCCTGTATTACTCTCTTAATCCTCTAGACTTCAACCTTTGATGAAAATTCACCTTGAGGATATCCTTTGTCCTGTCAAATGTTTACTTCAATCTTATACACTCTTTCCACTGTTCTATGTCCAACTTTTATGACATAAAAACTCTTTTCTTGGTTATTCTAGCTAAATTTGGAAGGTCATAACTCGCCATGCCCAAGATTAAGATCTTCAGATGGACTCACATCTAATTCGAATGTTCATGGCGTTGACACTAGTATCAATCTATAAGCTTAATTACCCTTGATAAAATTAGTAATTATCTATAAGCTTAATTACCCTTGATAAAATTAGTAATTATCTATAAGCTTAATTACCTTGGATAAAATTAGTTACCACATCCTTGAAAATGACAAATCTTTAGAAAAATCAGTTGTGGCCAAGCAATTTGACAAGGTTTATTGTACTGAATTTTTCCGTTTGGCCAAAAATACTATGTATCTCAGCATGTAGTCTGTGACTCAGGTGTCAATTAGCACATAACTAAGGTCTCATACCCTGTTGGGATGGATATGTGGACTTTCCAGTATGTAGATAGGGTAATTGTGGTAATCTACCATTCTGACTAAGTTTCTGAGTTGATGTTTTCCAATGAAACTGGATTCTGATAGTGCTTCCAGATTTGTTTGCCTATCCAAAGGTTTGGAAGATTTTTATGTGTTTCTAAATATTCATTTTTATCCATATTGCTTCCCAAACCTTTGAAACTTAAACATCTCAATTTTCCATTCTCTGGATTTTATTTCAACTCCAAACTAGTGAAGAAGCAGGTTCTCTTGGAGCTTTTCATTTAGTGGAGAAGCATTAAGAAAAGCTAAATACTAAACTTCCTACTTCTTAATGCAAGTTAATTATGTTTGGATTTTTATAATATGTTCGGTAGAGGAAAGGAAATTGAATGGAATGAATTATTCCTTGTGATTTCGTTCCAATCTTTCGATGCACAACCTTTCTAGTGGAATGGTGAGTTCATTCCATCTGTGCTATGGTCTAAGAGCTTGAATTGCGTAATCACTGCTACAAAGCATATCATTACCTAACAATTTTAAGGTTTAAATGGAATACAATGAATAATTCCACATGTCATTTCATTTATTAATGGAACCAAATATCTGAATTGAATAGATCATTCCACATGTCATTACACTCATTCTTATTACCATTCCACTATGTTCCATTTCCTTCAACCGGGCATAGCCTATATATAATCAGAACTATTCGAATTTTAAATGCATGATTCTTGATAATTTGAGAAATCAGTACTTGTAAAACAGTTATGAATAAGAGCTGAGCTCTATCCAGCTCATCTTAAAGAAAAAAAATAGTTTTTTTTCCTTCTGATAAACTTGCTATTCTTATTTGGAAATTAGAATGTATTTATATTTTGCTTGACTTGTAGTAAGATGGGAATTCTAATTAAGGTAATTAAAAATGATTTAAGATGTTTCAATCTTACCACTGATACATCCTTTCATCGAATTCAATTGAAAAACAAAACTTGTGTTAGCTTGAAACTCACAGGGATTATTGATGTTTTGTATCAATCATCTAATTACACTCACTGGGCCAAATGTTAGCTCTTTTTTCATGTTCCTTAAACAATTAATCTCGAAATGCAATATGTTTATATTGTTTTTAACTACTAACCTAAAGTACAGACATAAATTTTACTTAGTTTGTATCAAAAAATGAAATTGACCTGTTGATCATTCCTTAATTTTGATGAAAACTGTTGGTGGTATCAGTCAATTGCTTCTTCCCAACAATTTTATAGTTTGAAACTACTCAGTTGTTCATCCATGTTAGGTTATTGTGTTTGAGCGTGGAGATTTGGTTTTTGTGTTCAATTTCCATCCAGAGAACACCTATAGCGGGTAACTGTCTCATTAAAATGAAAAGTTTCGTTGAGATATGGACCACTACTAGTCTTTTCTTGCTTTGCAGGTATAAGGTCGGCTGTGATTTGCCAGGGAAATACAGGGTTGCACTTGATAGTGATGCTCTGGAATTTGGTGGCCATGGACGAGTAAGATGCCATATTCACAAGTGATATTGTTACGCAAGCTACATTTACTTCCTGAGTCGTAGTTTGTGCTGGAGCAGCTAGTCTTGCCTTCTCTATATGCCATTACATGTGGGATTCGTATCTGCAAATGATACCTAAAGCAGGAAATGAGCGAACTCCTGTGGAACCTGTTTCAATCTTCAAGCAAAAGATTTGAGCTCCATGAATGTAAACTAATCTCTGTACAAATTTTCTTTGCCCCTCTTTGCAGGTTGGCCATGATGTAGACCATTTTACAACTACTGAAGGAATTCCAGGAGTCCCAGAAACAAACTTCAACAACCGTCCCAACTCATTCCAAGTCCTGTCCCCTTCTCGCACTTGTGTGGTACAGTAGCCTCAATCTGAGGCTTGGTTTTTACTCCAAAGTAATCTTGCTACCCTTCTCTTCATGGCTTCTGTTCATGTTAGGTTTATTACAAAGTTGATGAAACTGCTGAGCATCCTGGTGAAGGAACTGCCATAAGCGAAACAACGGTGTCAGGGATTCTGGATCAATACGAAGTTGATGAAACCACTGAAGTCCTAGGCGAAGAAACAACTGAAACGGCCATGTTGGTGCTGGACGATTTAAAGATCGATGAGACTGCTGAATTGTCAAGTGACAACAAACCAACAGAGGATTCTCCTGATCAAGCTCCTTTAGGAGATCTTTCAGGCGAAATTACAGCTTGAGTGTTAAACAGGCAATGAAAACTCGGTCATTTGTGTTTGTAGCGCTGCGAGCCACTTGCAACTTTCAAAAGCTGTGCGTAAATAGAAATACAAGAGGTGGACTGTTTAAGAAGATTCATTAGTGACGGAAAGAAAAATGCTCTGTTAAAGGACATTTAACATTTGAAAAAAAAAAAGAGGGGTAAACATACTTAAATCTAGCAGAGATAGGCTGTGGTTTCTTTTGATGGCAGGAGAAGGGAAAGGATCGATGGGAGGGAAAAGGGAGGAAGAAAGAAAATCTTTCATTTTGGGGGAATCATAGAGGAGACTTAAAAACCTCTAAATTTAAGTCTCCCTGTTTGAAAATGCTTATTTCAAACTCCTCTCGTCTATTGTATAAAAAAATATAAAGATTTTTTTTTCTTTCATCAAAATATTTTATATTAAAGTTATGTTAGCGTTGCATTTTAACATGACCGCAATTGCCAAAAGATATCGAATTATTAAAAAACAACACTAAATAGGTAATATTTTATATTATACTTATGCTAAACTTACATCCTGGCAACGGGTCCACCCATGTGACCAAGAAAAACCACGTCAGATATCAGGTGGGACCAACATCAAAGGTAGTTCATGGGTGGAATGTGAAGAATCAGAAGGGGCGACAGAACATCACCTGCGACACCTGC
>JBAMHZ010419079.1:0-11807 GCA_037177395.1 Alpinia galanga
ATGCTTCCATATGATTCTTCAATGGTTTAATTCAATTGATCAGTATAAATGGTGATTGGAGAGTAATTCTCGAAGAGTTTATCATTTTGAATTTGTTATTGGCCAAATGACCCAAGGAAAGAGAATATGATTGATCATACATACCAAGATTGAATTTGGAGAAAATAGGGACCTTTCCACGATCCGAGCACCTGAAAAAGAATTAGAGGGAGCAACGGGAGACGCCGGAGGTATTCCGACAGGGCTACTCCGACGTTCAAGTCAAAAACAGGAAGAAGAAAGATATGCAGTAAGCAAGTGAAAGAAGAATTTTTTCAGACCTCTTCCAATGACTTGGGTCCTCTTTATATAAGGATGTTCTAACAATAGAACATTCTGACGGCATGTTCTAACAGCAACATACTTCTGACAGCAGCCAAAGGGTAAAGAATGTCATACAGTCAAGGGTAAAAAATATCATGTCTCCATTAATGCACCTATGGTGAAGGGATATTCCTCGATAAATACTAAGAATAGTAAGCCATAGGAATCTCATACTTTGTCAATGTCCGTAAGGTAGGTAAGATAGGGGTTCCTCATTGTTAGGCCGTATGGGTCCTGACACAATATGTCATGATTGAAATGTATAAATATAGAGAATGTCCTTCTGAAATAGTATGATATTCTAATGTAGTTGACCTTAGAGCTTTGAATAGTTTTCGTCCGTATCAAAATTCTTAAGTGCTCTTTATTTTTCTATTGATCGATTGGAATTCTAATTTATAGATTAAAAGTAATAGTAAGAAATCGTTTGGCTTTGTTTCAGTGGAGAATCTGAGCCTCAATTCATTCTTAAGAGGGGGCATATTTTAAATAATAAAAAAAAGGATGTTCTTTTGATATTTGTTAAATATGGCGTCTGAAAGTATTCTTCAATTTTAAAGGTTCAATTTGGAATTTGTTCAAGAAAAGAGACGTGTGCCGACGAACAGGTACCGCGTGGAGTTCATTCCATCCACGAGACGCCACGTCATTGGGCCCGCGAAGTTTCTGTCACAACCCCAAGGCGGGACCCCGGCCGAAACTTCTGACCGAAGCGGCACCGCCACGCTGTCGCACGCTTCAAATGCCAATACCGTTTCTTTTAATTACGAGAATGCCACCGCCTTGGGCAACGGTTGGTCAGGCCGATGGATCAGATTGTCGCCCAGATGAACGGCCAGGATCACACCCCTGGCATGCCATCTCGATCGCGTTTCCATCGTATTTACGCAACCCCTTTCTTCGTTGTAATCGCGGCGGACGACGACGAGGCGGCGATTGCGAGAGAAGGAGAGAAGAAGGAGGCGGAGGGAGAGTGGGAGGCGCCGGAGAAGCAGAAGAGAACAGCCGCGATGGAGAGAGAGAGTCACGGATGAGGTTTGCCGGAGAAACCGCCATGGATCGCCATTTTACTCCTTTCCCAGTCTTCTATTTCGCGTGTTTGCCATCGCCTCGCCCTCTCGTCGGCGCTAACCACACCTCCGCCCGCTTCTGCGCTCGTTAACCACCCTTTACAACCGTTGTTACCTGTTTGTTTCGGTTAGGGTTGGGGTTTCGATTCATTTTGTTCGTTTGTTGAGAAATAGTCATACATAGGTATTCTTTGATCTGTTATTTCCCGGCGATGGAGCCGCCGGAAAAGCGGTGCTCGGTGAGAAACCTCCTCGTCCGGGTGCTCCTCATCTTCGTATCGGTTTTCCTACTCCGATTCGTGTACGTTGTCACTATCTACGGCGGTTCCTGCACCGCCGGTGACTATTGCTTCTTTTCTTTGCCGGGGGAATCCCTTGCACTTGGGGGATCGTCCGGAGGTGTCGTAGCTTCTGTCTCCATCGCCTCAGCAGATGCCGGCGTTGGATATCCCGCAGATCCAGCCCTCCGATCCCTCTGGACCAGCCGAGAGTGGCGGAAGGCTGTGGAGTTCTATTCCTCCGTGATGCAGGATCTTGTGGTGGAAGGATTTCTATCCCCGGCCTCTAAGTGCCTGTGCGTCGACACCCCTGCTGGATATGAGGTGCTCGCTCTCAAGGAGATCGGAGTCCCTGATGCGGTCGGCGTTGCTAAGAAGAGCGCGCCACCACTGGTAGTTGCCGGTGGCGATCCTCTTTCCCTGTCGTTCAAAAATGCCACCTTCGACTTCGTGTTTGCAGGGCAGAGTCTAGATCAGAGCAAATGGCCTGCGGATCTTGCTGCAGAGATTGCAAGGACGCTGAGACCTCATTGGTTTCTTGTTGTGCTCACTACCTCTGCCGGAGATTCCTACAGTCTCCACTCCCTCGCCCAACTTTTCCCTGGCTTCATAAATGTTCGATCGAGGGAAATCAACCATTGGGATTCGAAGTCTCAACTTCTCCGTGAGATAGTTTTTCAGAAACAAGAAGGTGCACAAATTGTTTTTTCGAAGGTTAATTCTCATAATGAATGTCCAGTTTTAGTGCACAAGCTCCAGATTCTTCAGTTAGCAGAGCCTCTGATCGAGGAGGAGCCTTTAAAGCCATGGATCACCCTCAAGAGGAACATTAAGAATGTTAAGTATTTGCCATCAATTGCAGATATAAGCTTCAAGCAAAGGTATATTTATGTTGATGTTGGTGCTCGGAGCTATGGCTCAAGCATTGGTAGCTGGTTCAGGAAACAGTACCCTAAGCAGAATCACACTTTTGAGATATATGCTATTGAAGCTGACAGGGCATTTCACAAAGAGTATGCCACTAAGAAAGGTGTAAACTTGCTGCCTTTCGCAGCATGGGTGCGCAATGAAACTTTGACATTTGAGATTAATCATAATCCAGATAACCATGATGTAGAGCAAGGCCAAGGAATGGGTCGTATCAGGCCTTTTGGGGGTTCTGATGGTCTTGTTTCAACAGGGTCTGTCCACGCAATTCAGGGATTTGATTTCGCTGCTTGGTTGAAGAGGACATTGACTGAGAAAGACTATGTTGTGATGAAGATGGATGTTGAGGGGACTGAATTTGATCTGATACCGAGGCTGGTCAAGACAGGGGCTTTCTGTCTGATTGATGAGCTTTTTCTTGAGTGTCACTACAATAGATGGCAGAAATGCTGCCCTGGACAGAGGAGTCCAAAATACCAACACACATACGGGAAATGCTTGGAACTCTTCAAGTCACTTAGGGATAGTGGAGTTCTAGTTCACCAATGGTGGTAATCAGTATTTGATTATTGTCTTATGGAATTTGATCTGCACACCGTACACTGCTTCTGTAATCTTTGTTCAGTTCTTCATTGTTGCAGTAAATGAGTTGCTTTTATGTTTGATACGGTTTTAACCCAAAAAAATGTAGCTATGAACAATCATAGTTACCTAGTTGTTATTTTCATGAATGAAGAGGATAATTCATTTATGTTGTAATTTAATTCTTTCTAGGATGTAAGACATCTGACCTGATTAGCTTTTAAGTTTTTAAGTATGTTCTCAATTTGTTCACTCGACTAATTACAATGCCTTTAATTTATTTTTGAGTGAACTTGTACCAATTATTGTGCATTTTGCAATATGCATTCTTTCGTTGCTATGTTAATATTCTTTCATTACATTATGCATCCATCTCACTAGTTTCTTCTTCCTCTTCTTTCAAAAGTCTGAAGGAAAGAAGAACCAGAAATGTTAAAGCTTGTTCATTAAAAAAAGCTACACCCTGGAGAAAAACTCAAACTCATTTAATCACAAAATTTGTGTCGAAACTTGTTTATTAAATGCTTATTGAGCTTGATCTCTTATGCGAAGCTCAACTACATTCAAACTAGTATATGTTCAAATTTAAATTAAGTCCTAATAGAGACTTAACATGATTGTATTTTTTTTGGAAAGAAAAAAAGAGTTTATGTTTAAGATTTTTTAAAAAATAAATTTATTGGTGTTGAATATTGTATACTAATACTCTAGTGCTCTTAACAAACTTGATAAAAGTTATTTAAACTATTTCCTAAGCCTTAATATGTACAAATAATTCAAATTACCAATTGCATTATATGGTGTTAGTGGTATATTTACAATTTTCCTTTTGGCTCAAGTTTTTTCTTTGTTGATAGTTTATATTACATTTAACTATTTGTAAATTATGGATTCTCTGGTAATGCTATTAATGATTTCTTATAATTTCTGAAAGATCCTTCATCTTCACGGTTGTTGCATTATCTTTTATCTACACGACACATTGCATCAGCTCTCCATTACGTGTTTCAATATCCCATATTTTCTTGAATCAAGCATCAGTTTGACAAATGGCTGAACACACTGTTGCATGTGCAGTGCAATTGAAACTTTGATGTTGTTCATCGTTGGCATGAGAGTTGATCCCCTTCTTGTCTCTTGGTTACCCAAATTAACAGAGATATTGTGGCTTGGGTTTATTGTACTGAGATTTACTTTTAGTACGCTGTGTAGCATAGCCAATTTATTTGGCCAAGAATCAATCAATGACAGATGTGGATTTGTGCAAGTTGGAAAATTATCTGAGTTTGTAATTTCTTCAGTGTGTAAATGGTGTAGCTCTTCTACATTAATATGCCACTTAACAGATGAAGAGGGAAGAATTGACGAAGTGATTCTTGTCTAGTTATGTGGATATATGTAAATTGGAAAATCATCTGAATATGTAATATATCTTCAATGTAACATCTTCCAGCGGATTCACCTGAGTTGTTTGCATCAATTGAATGTCTGGTATGCTTCTGATTCCTTAGCCTATCTTGTTTCTGAATTAAGCTGTTTGCATTGGGTTGTCTGTTTGATTTTATCATCTATAGTCAGCAATAGTTGATATTTCATAAATTTGTTTCATAAACTTGTTAGTTAATATTTCATAAATTTGTTCAAGTCATGTCGGAGTTTAGCTAACTAATTTGGAATAGACTTGATTGATATTCATTTTTTCCTGATTAAATTTCAGATGAATGAGCAAGTTGAATTTTACTGGTCTCAAGCCTAACAGGACAACATCCAAGTGCTGTGAGTTCTTATCGCATGCCGTCTCTGTTCTATTCAGACTTGAACATATAACCAATCTAGTGAACTTATCTGCTCAATAACCTAGCTTAAAATATAACAGTGGTAGAGCTAGAAATACTTATTATCATATTCAATAGTGTTGTGCTATTTCAATTCAGCTTCAGATTATATAAAATTAGCTAACAGAAAAACTTCGCAAGAGTCAGGATATGTTATGTGATGTAATCATCATGTAAAGTTATTTTACTTCCTGAAAAATTGGTTTGTTTTTACAAGTATCACTAATCACGTCAATTTAGTGAGGTCATAAGTGCAAAATCATGTTTGATTAAATTGCCTATTGGTTTACGTTATGTTTCAGATCATAATTTGTCGAAAGAAAAATTTCCAGCTCTTACATTCTAGTTTATGAGTTTGTTAACTGCTTGACCTCATGAAAGTTGCTTTCTTCCTCCTAAGGGTTGACAATAGGAATTGAATGCATGTTCTGCTTGGATATGACCTCAAACTAGTGTGTGGTTGACTTTGTGCAGTTTATTGCTAGTCCTTGTTAACCATGTGACTTTCAGCACCATCTTGTCATTTGACCATCATGTAATTTAATGTTATTTCAAGTCTACTCCAAGAGTCTCATATCTTAGGTCATATCTAGTGAAACATTCGATTTCAGTACTCCAACCATCCAATCTGAAGTTTGGTTTTACATCTTTACAGTAATCTGAGGGATGGTTTTAATTTTGTGCTGAAAATGAGCACAATGAGAAATTTTATTGTTACATGAGGTTGAACCTCATATGAGTAGAAGGGGGTTGAATTGAAGCTATGGACAGGTATTAAATTGTACCAATGTGGGGAGACCTCAGGAAGCTATAAATAAGATTTTTAGAAAAAATAGTCATGGTTCTTTAGCAAAATGATAGAATTTACCCTGTATGATGCCAACTTTTCTTTCATAATATAATTCCTCCATTTGAAAGGTTTGATAACCAAGTGAGGATGAAGTCTGAACAAAGCATAGCATACCATGCAATTCCAGTATGATTTGAGCTTACAGTTTGTTTGGGGACATTGAGAATTTTTCTAATCTAAAAGCAATTTAAATGAACATTTGAAGTTTTTATTCTTTTGTTTTTTTGTTGGAGAGAAGAGTTATGATTGTAAATTTATTTTGAACCTTAAGAGATAAAACTTTAAAAAAAATAAAATAATTAAAATTCCAAACTTGCCATTTCACACAATTGCTTAACTACAATCTCCTAAGTTTGAATTTGGTCAAACTTGAGTTGTATCAAACTTAACAATAATGGATTGAGAATAATGGTTGTTAAAAATTGATATTAAGATTAAATAATCAAAGGAGGGCAAAAATCAAAAGGATTTTATGAAAAAAGAGTGCCCCTTTTATGAAAAAGGAGTGCACCATATTTTTCATCTAAAAAAAATACTCTTATTCTAGCTCTGTTGTAGCAGCTACGGAGTATTTGCTTCATGTTAAAATAAATATACCAGTTCAACTTGGTCAAAAATAATTTACACAGAGCACTTTTATACATAACAAAAATTGCTTCAAAATTACCAACTTAGTCAAAATTGTTTAAGCTTGATTATAATAGCTTCAAAATGATTTTAAAAAAAAACTTTAAGTAGCTGCTACAATAGTTTTAAAGTATTTTTGACAATTTTGATCAAGTTTAAGCATTTTTTATTTTTTATGTAAAAGTGCTCTATCTATAATATTTTTAACCAAGTTGAACTGAAAAGAAAATTGATTTGCTTTGAATAAGTTATTTTTAGGATGAGAAATATGTTTTTTTGAAAAAGAGGTGCTCTTTTGATAAAAGTGATAATTAGGGATGCCCTTTTGGGGTTTTGTCCATCAAAGAATTCAAGCATGAATGTTAAGAATGTCTTTGAAAAAAAAGAGAAAGATATATAATTTATTTTCACATATGAGATTACAAAATTTGTTCTAAAATAATGCTCATTATGTGTATTGCACATGAATTATTACTAATAGAATATACAAACAATGTCATATATATTAATATAATTAATAAATAATTAAAATAATGTAAAGCTATAATAATAAGATCATATCTATAGTATAAATTATTCAATAAGAATTGGGTTTTGGCTTATCTCTATATCTGTCAATTTTGCTGAGTATGCCATAAATTAACGTCTTTGGAGTCAACTACACAAACAATACCTTGCCATTAAAAAATTCGATACTTTATTCATGTCTTTAATGTGTAATCTTAATTACCTTATTTGATCTCAATATTTTGATCATTCAGATATGCTGATTTTATTCATTAAAATTGTGTTTTATTTAGATTTCATATCAAACAGAGTAGAAGTTTCAAGAGGTTAGTTGTTACACGAGAACTGAGAAGAATATTTACCAGCAACCTATATCTTATTCTTACATTTAGTTCATGAAAAGGTGGTGTGCCTTTTTTATCTTGAAGTAACTGCAATCCTTTATCATATTTAACTGTACAAATATCAAAGGATGTTTACTGCAATAATCGCATTGTTTATATCCATTTAAAGCATCGATAAGCGATAGGATAAATTTCAATGATGTACTAGATTCTGAAACCCAATTTGTCATCACAGGAAACTGGTGTGCCAGCTACCAACATGCCTTGCTGCAAGCAGCTGTTCATTAGATCATGGTGAGTTCGTGCACCAAACTACAACTTTTCTCAATGTTTTTTGGATCTGAAGACAAGGACAAGGAAGTCCAATTTCTCTCTCGTTTTTCTCTCCATTTCTTTTGTGTGCCAAAATATCTTTTTGTTGTTTAAGATTGTCATTTCATAATTGTCAAGGGACAGTAGATGCAGTTTTGTCATGCAGTTGGTTTCAGTCTTTATCATTCTTGGCTTATTCCCCTTTCACCATTAACCAGACCCAATCATTGCTTCATATTTTAACCTCACTAGGACCCCCAGAGTTGTGCACTGATTCTTATTATAACTCTACCTGGCACTCCATCTCTTGTAGCTGCCTCCACTGCATAAAATATTGGATTTTGGAATCATATTCAGCATAAACAATCTTGTAAACAATGCCTTGATATGGATCCAAGAGTTGCAGTCAATAACTTCCACTAAAGAATGCTTCATATTAGCTGTAATCCTTTAGCTAACAAGCCACCTCTTATCATTTTGAGCAGGCTCTCCCTTCCACGCAAGGGAGGTCTTCTGTTCTGGCACAAGTATCAAATATGATCTCTTTCCTCAGGTAACCACGTTTTGTGGAATCATACACGTACTTCCATTAATCTGAATTTCTTAATCTTGTTCAGAATTGATCAAATTGCTGGTTTAACACTGCACATAAAAGATATAAGTCTGTTTACTACAGTAAAGTAAGTTCTAAATTCTCAGTGTTAATTCTTGTCCTTCTTTAGAGATTTAACCAACTGCAGTAAAATGGCTAAAACTCATGTGGATCAATAGGGATTTTTTGGGATTTGCTTCCATTGAGTTTTGTTGAAGGAATAGTTTACTAGATACCTTGACTACTAGTTCATCTTTTTACATTTTCTGAAAGTAGTTGTTCCCTTTCTATTAAACGCTGCTGATTCAGAGATTGCAATTTATTTGAAGCCTGGTGGTACAATTCTTGATGTTTGTGGAGAGTAATCCAATGGCTAGTTAAATGCATGTTTTGTGTTGTGATCGATAAAAATGTAGCACAAAATGAAGAACAACTTTAGTTTTGATGATGCTAATATATGTGCAAGTCTACATATCTTTCTTTTCTTTTTATGCGCTACAACTCCATACATGGATAATCTCTCTAATTGCTCGTTACATTTGTGCTAATTAAACTCACATGGATATCCAAGACACAGCAAGCGCTGGAGTGCTAGAAAATTGTCACAAGCCTTCACAAATGCTCTCGAGATGCGGCCGCCAGACCCCGACCCGGCCAGCCCAACGGCGATGGCGGTGGCTCACCTTCTTCTCAGCTGGACTCTCCTGGTTCATGCTCTGTCTATTCTTAACAGGTTCATGCTGCTGCTGCTTTGCTACCTTGCCGTTGTGGGTGTGAAATTTCTTCTTGTGATCGTGCAAGGTTGCAGTTGCAGCTGGGATGAGGAAGTAAATGTCACCACGCCGGAGCTCAGCCTCCGGCGACACAATCAAGATGCGCCGTCGTGCAGTGCTTCCTCCCTGGGAGCTGCAGGGCTTGCTGAGGACGTGGCCAGGGTTGGCAGCCAGGATCTCCCCAGCGCTGACACTGCAGCTGTGCTCCTCCACCTGGCCACTGAGGTGGACAATTCGGACAACATCAAATGCGCCGCAGGGCAGGATGCAGGCCAAGCAGCACCTCAGGCTGTTGCCCATCGATCGACGCATCAACTCTCAGGCAATATGAATTATCTCCTCCCTCTCCTCTCAATTCGTTTGATAGAAACGTGGGGGTGGAGTATGTATTTAAGGGGTGAAACTGAGTGATTAATAATTTAATGACAAAAAGTTGGCGAGTAGAGGACAGATTAAGTGAGTCTTTGCCTTCATTAGCAGCAGGATTAGTATATTATTAAGTCTTAAGCTGCGTTGTTAAAACATGGGTTTAAATATTTATTAAGTTAATTTCCCAGCCTCACCTATCAAGTGTTTCTTTTTTCAGGGCAAACGCATGTGGATGGTATTCTGAAGGCTTCTGCTCTGTCCATTGACCTCAAAAGCCTTTCTCCCTTCAGGTATTTTGCTCTAACCCATTTTACGCATTAGCGGTTGGACCGGTGTTTAGGTCTGGTTCGTTCTTATTTGGGTGGTGGACCGGTTCCCTTTGCGGTTATATTGACCTATTGATCAGGATCCATGTTTTGGTTTGATCAGGTTCAGTTTAGATCTGGAGTCATTGGATCGACCTCGAGGAAGCTCGAGAGTCCCCCGGTCTGATCCAATGTCTAGACCCAATGCACATGCTAGGGCAATCTGAGCCGGTCGAGTCAGTCGAGTTTTATATAATAAATTTCTAGAACATCCAAATCATTCGTGTGATCATAGTTGGATCTTTCTCTCGTGTGCTGTCTTAATTTTCTACTAATTTACTCAATAAAAGAAAGTTTTAAAAACTTGAATCCCCACGATGAGATTGAATTATTGTGCCAAGGTCTATAATGCAGTGTGTATCATGTCTGGATAATATGGAATATTAATGTCTAATTGCATGTCTTGTGTGCTTATAATTAATTCTTAGGCCCCGTAGAACCTAGAGCTAATTGGCAATGGTGGTTGTTGACCTTGCTTCTATCCCATTAATCTCTGAAGTAGATGGTCTTTTTCCAATTCGTCTGTCAAATGAACCTACAAAAATTTATATATTCGACTCCATTTAATAAAATAAAAGCTCAATTATCGTCGTTGTAAAATATAAGCAACTTGTGTGAAGCTAAATAACATGTCATTTGAGCCTTGCTTATAGTTTGCTAAATTCCCTAAGTTAAGGAACCACTTTATTAGCTAGTCAATTCTCCCTTTTCTTCATCTACTTAATTATGCCTTCATTTGGCCATTTTGTTTAACTACTTAGTGTTTTATTTATTTGTTTATTCAATTCTTCGAATCGCTGAAGATAATTTTCATTGGTAATAAATTTAAAAATGCTTGCAATGAACGACCTAACAATCTAACATCTTAAATTTTTTTTTTATTTCATTGGAGGAAAATGTCCTGCGGTATGTCAGAAATCGAATTATAAGTAATTGAAAAACTATATACATATTAAGGTGCATTTAGTTTAAGTTATTGAACATGATCTTGGTTAATTATTAGGTAATTATATAATCAAAGTTATGAGAAATAATACATAACTTAAACTAAACGAGGGAAAGCAATATTGATGGTGATAATGGTCGATGATCAACGGTGGCAATGGATGACGAACGATGACGATGGCTGACGAACGACATTAATGACCGACGATGGCCGACGAACAAAGGTCGGTCGATGGCGGTAGTCGACTGACAACGGCAGCAGCCGACGGATAATATTCAGATGAATCGAGATTTGATAAAACTTTAGGGGCATTTTTGTCCGAAAATCGGAGGATAATTTTAGAAATATTTATTTGTTAATTCCGGAATTAACGAAAACTTAGGAATTCCAAGGTAATATGATTTCAGGTTATGTTCCATTTGCTGACGTGGTAAGTATGCGGCATTACCTGAGAATTTTATGCGCTTGTTATTAGTCTAAAAGTATAAAGGCTCACCATGATTTACCTCCCTTACGATGATCTGAAAGTGGGCTGGTAGGGGCCGCTAGGTTAGTGGATTCTAACTTTTTACACAATGTATTACTTGAAAATCACTTATTACTTGAACCAAACAAGGTTAAACTCTATAATCTCAAGTTAATAATCAAGATTATGCATGATAATCTTAAATCAAATGCACCTTGAGTGTTTTATTTTTTGCAATTTGGGCTCATTCCTTTGCCCAATAAGGATCATTTCCATTCCTAAACTAACTTATTGGGTTATTTTTGGGCTTCAGCCTACTCACGTTGATGGTCTAGTTCTTCATCAATTATCATTGCAAGAATTAGTTGGTTAGGGCACCCATTGATAGCTCATATTAACATGATGTTATACTTATCGATGACAAATTAGGTTGAATCGATATACATCAAGTCGCCATGCTCTTTAGTTTCCCCTAAATAGCCAATGTACAATTGACCACGGAGCTCTATCGTGTTCTTTGAGATCGCCTTCGAGTATTGTTAGTTTGTCTAGTGTTGCAATAAGATTGATGGGAAGAGTTGATGTATAAGTGAATAAGTCT
>JBAMHZ010419097.1:0-11804 GCA_037177395.1 Alpinia galanga
TTTGCTTTCGCAATGATCATTGGAAGGGATCCTATTTCCGCTGTGCTTGTGCAAATTTTTGCACTTAGATCCCTACAGAAGAGAGGTCACTAACTTGGGTTAGTGGCCAACCAGCTAGAACCCAAGTGCTTAAACCATGCTGGAGAAAGCCAGCTTCAGGTCTGTGCCAAAACTTTTCAAACAACCTAACCATAAACTTATCTTTCTTAGCCATGAAATTATGATTTAAAAAAACTATAGTTTGATTTATTCTAACTCATGGATCATATTTCTCCAGAAGAGGATGCAGAACAATCAAATGGCTACATCACATTCTCCTTGAGGAGTGTCCCAGAGTACCATCCCTCACAGTCTACTAATTACAATTTTTTTTTGTTCTTGTTCTTTGCTCATGCAAATTCTTTACTCGATCAGAATGATTTTTGAAAACGAAGATCATTTTGTGCTAAAAGTGTTTCAGAGTTACGTTTGATCAAATAGGTGGCTGATGCTGTGGTCATTGCAAGATATCTTGGAGCCACTTTGGTGCTCCCTGACATAAGAGGAAGCAAGCCAGGTCAAAAGAGGTATTCCTTTTTCCGATAATCTACATCTTAATCTCGAGCATGCATCGAAGTTGTTAGTAATACTCGATCGGTTGTTTGTCTATGAGCAACTAATCTTCAATTTCGATGGCAATGTGGTTCTTCACAAACCGCTCTGATAATGCTTGTGGAAATGCTTCTATGAATTTGGCTTACTTTTCTTGATTTTAACTCGTCGAATCATGTTCAGGAAGCTTTAAGGATTGTGTACCGCACCATCGTGAGATCGCGAGAAGGACGTTCATAGATTTGTAGTTTTTACTAACAGAACTGATCACCACTGCAGGAACTTCCAAGAATTATACGATGTCGATAAATTCACCCGGAGCCTGGAAGGCGTCGTCAATGTGGTAATCGAGCTTCCCGCCGACATAGCCGCTCGAGTGCCGACTGTCATTAGAGTCCCCAACGGCGTATCGAAGGACTTCATCGAGGAGCAAATCCAACCAGCCTTCCTCGCCAACAACTACTTGAAGCTCGCAAGCTCCTTTCCTTTGGCCGGCCTACGAATGCGGGAAGACCGCAACGATGAACTGGAGTCAGTTGCCTGCTTAGCCATGTTTGGCAGTCTCGAAATCAAACCCGCGGTGTCCAAAGTTGCCGACACGATGATCCAGAGGCTTCAAATGCTCAGCCGCCAGTTCATCGCCATCGACATTAGGACTGAGGCGCTAGAGCAGCAAAGCTGCAAGGACGGCAAAGCGGGCAAGAAGGCTTGCTACGGCGTGCAGGAAGTCGTGGATTTCTTGCGAAAGCTCGGGTTCGGCAAAGACAGTACTGTCTACGTAACCCAGACTTGGTGGGACGAAGCTCTTGGTCCGTTGAAGGAGTACTTCCCCAGGACTTACACCAAGGTAACTACGAAAGTTCGTCCATCTTCGACCATCGATCTGAACCTTGACCGGCCTGTTTACTCCGGCGTTGCAGGACGACTTAGTGCCGGCGGAGAGGAGAGAGGAGGTGCTGGGGACTGCGAGTGAGCTAGAGAGAGTCATTGACTTCCAAATCTGCTCAAAGAGCGATGTGTTTGTGCCTGCAGTGGCTGGTGTGTTCTACGAGAGTGTGGCAGGGAAGAGAATTGCTTCAGGGCTCACCAAGATTCTTGTGCCACGTCAAGTCGATGATGCCACGTATGCTGCCACGGCTGATGAGTTTGTGTCGAGCTATGTCTCCGAGAAGAACCATGTCGCTTACTCGTGCCATTGCTAGTTAGAAGGTAAAGGCTCATTGTAGAATCAGCAACGAAGTGGTATAGCTCATGTTTACTGACAGTTGGGATTGACGTATCCCCTCCGATCCAATTCGTTTAATTAAATAGATCTTGTTCGATGATCATACACCTGGTGATGACCAATTGCCAGGGTTTACATTTGGTGGAAATGCTAAAGATTACGACCTAAAAAATGCTTGAATTTGGCGTTTAGTTCAGTGGAGATTTGGACGCAAATGGAAAGCAACGCTTGGATATCCGCCGGCCGGCCGGCGGCCTTCCCAATGCAATATCAAAACCCATTTGATTCGTCCCAAGTTGGATCGATTTTTTATTCCGACATCGCGTTGATGTCCAACTGGACCGTCAAAATCAAATCTTGCTGCTCCGACAGCTCGAGACGGAGTTGCAGTAGCTCACCTTCTTCGCCGACGACCGTAGATGGCCGCCGGCGATTACCTCCGTATCCCTGCTGCCGCTGCACTGCTCTTGCTCACCTTCTTCTTCCGTTGCGATGGCGAGCCAATGGCCTGCGACGCCCCTTCTCCCTCCCCCCTGTGCGAGGCCTTTCTCTACGTCCGCCCTCGCGGGCTCAACGTCTCGGTGGTTGCCGACCGGTACGCCGCCAACGCGTCACTCATCCAGGCCTTCCCCCGAGGCTCCGAGGAAGACTACCTGGTCGCGGTCCCCTGCGCGTGCGAGCGGCTGGAGGTCGCCAACCTCACCGCCCTGTTCCACGACGCCGTCTACACGGTGAAGGAGAACGACACCGCCGACTACATCACGGCCACTGTCTTCAGCGGGTTGGCGTGGCTCGTGCCGGTTAATATCACCATCAAACAAAATATCGCCGTCCTCCTCCCCTGCGGATGTTGGACTGCGGCAAGAGGAGGAGCAGGGGAGAAGAAGAAGGTGGTGGTGGTGTCGTACTCGGTGCAGGCCGACGACACGCTGACAACCATCGCTGACATGCTGGACACCGACGTGGATTCGATCGTGGCGATAAACGCAGAGGTGAGTCTGAACCCGAACTCCCTCAGCCTCAACCAACTTCTGTTCGTGCCCATGGGTGCACATTCTTCGCCGGTGGCGGCTCATGCTAATTACTTCAAAGGTAAACAATTAGAGAAGTTCAAGTTCGGAAGAGACCCATCGCATCATCGTGTGGGTTTAAAACATTATATTAACTCCGTGGCGGTGGAATTTATCAGGGAAACAGAAGGTAGCAATCATAGCGCTTGGCATTTCCATATCATTTTTGTCGATCATCCTCATCGGCTTCTTGGTACTCTTCTTTTGGAGACGGCGATCAGCTGACACCATCGACGAGAAATCGAAGGCAAACTTGAGCAAGACTGCAAGCACAAGATACACAGTTGCAGCCTTGGAGAGCCGGCTTCTTACTTGCAAGAACGGTGAAGGTATTAAGATATTTACTAACCTTAATTATGTCGCTAATTAAGCTCTAATCAAGGTTCTTAACCCCATAAAAGTTTCATTTTTGCAGGAACTGCAACATTCAGGCCAGAGAGACCAGTGATATTTAGTCTGGAAGAGGTTGATCAAGCCACTGCAAGCTTTGAAGGATCAAGAAAGATAGGCGAGGGAGGGTATGGCAGTGTATATTTTGGAATCTTAGCTGATGAGGTAATAGATCTTCAAGCTCATCTTCATTTCGATACGAAAACAAGTTGTTTACTTACATCAGTGCAGGAAGTTGCCATTAAAAAAATGAAATCAAGCAAGTCCAAGGAGTTCCTGGCTGAGCTAAATGTTTTATGCAACGTGCATCACAGAAATGTGGTATGTCACAAAATAGAACCTTAAATTCGAAAGTGTTTCTCTGTTGTCTAATGACATTCGACCCGTCGCTAGGTCGAACTCATTGGTTATGCAGCAGGAGAGGACTACCTTTACTTGGTCTATGAGTATGTTCAATATGGCTCACTGAATGAGCACCTTCATGATCCATTGCTCAAAGGTTAGGGCCAAGCACTTACATTTACAGTGTATTCGTTGAAATGTATCGAATAGCCATGTCTAATGAACTGCAAAGCAGGTCATCAGCCTCTATCATGGACTGCAAGAACACAGATTGCATTGGATACAGCACGCGGAATTGAGTACATACACGAACACACCAAGACTACTTGTGTTCATCGCGATATAAAGACTAGTAACATCCTTTTGGATAGCACACTAAGAGCAAAGGTGAGCATTTTTGTTCAGCTTCACTCAATACCATACAAAGAACAGATTCCATAAGTCTGAGTTACGGTTTATCATTCTTCGAACAGGTAGCAGATTTTGGGCTAGCAAAGCTGGTGGAGGAACACAGGGAAGAACAAGGGTATTTAGCTACACGTTTGGTCGGAACACCGGGATACCTTCCACCAGAGTTCGTAGATATATATTCAGGAACTTCTTCACTCCTTGGTCTTTTGATATAGGGCATCCTAACATGACATTAGTAGCTTGTTTTTGTCAGATCTGTAATGGAGCTGCAAATGACCACCAAATCTGATGTGTTTGCCTTTGGAGTTGTGCTGTCTGAGCTTGTCACAGGCCAAAGGGCTCTAACTCCAGATCGAAAGGATCCAAGCAAGATGAGATCACTGGCCACAATTGTAAGACTATCTTCAACTTAGCTGTTTATGGCAATGAAAGAAAAGAACAGAAAGAAAAATGTGCCAAATGAGTTGTTCAGCGTACTCAGTTTCCTTATTCAGTTTTGCAATCTTGCATAACAATGGCAGATTATTGTTTACTTGTGATTTGCACCAGATGAAAGCAATTTTCCTCTCAGAAGATCCAGAGAGTGCCATTGAGGAGATTATAGATCCAAATCTGAGTCACTTTTACCCTGCTGAAGAGGTCCACAAGGTTAATTAGTTCATCCTTAATTTCTGTCTTTTTTCTTTTCTTCAGATCATGACAAATAGTTATTTCTGAATCAATGCTTTAACCTAATTCAGATGGTGCACATTGCTCTGTGGTGCTTGAGTGATGATCCCGTCAGTCGACCTGAAATGAGAGAGATCACTGCAAACCTATTGCAGATTCTGATGACTTCCATAGAGTGGGAAGCATCACTCGGTGGCAACAGCCAAGTGTTCAGCGGCATCTTCGGAGGAAGATGAGGACTGTTTTCGAGTTCTATCAGTGGCAAATATTTGAGATTGGCTATATGAATTTCATTCCTTCATTGTACTCTATACGATACTCTATCTGCTTGCTTATGTTTGGAGTTGTGGGAATGAGATCCTAAATGGTTAAATTCTGATGAACTTATGCATGTATCTTGCATTGCTAACCCTGTTTGTTTCAAAGGGAAATTTGTTTCAAAATATTGTTGTGAGCAATCAACTCTCTTATATACAACTATGTTGTCAACTCCCATGTTCACTTTCTTCTTCTTTGTTTTTAGTTAGTATCAATTATTCATGTCTTAGGTCCGATTAATTCTCCATGAAAGTTTTTTTATTAATCATCTAGATAAATCAGAAAGCACGAATAATAAGCATCTTGCCAGTCCAATTTCTCATTTCATCAGGAAAAAAAAAATCTTATACCAAATCACATCGTGAAATGATTCAACCTTTTAAAGCATAATTTGTTGAAAAAAAGAATTTACAAATAAGTGTAACTATTAACCTATGGCATGCTTGTTTATGAAAGAATGTAGTGAAATGTTGAAACACTATGAGATATCACATACAAATGATGCTCCAAAAAATTAGTTAACGGCACTTGAAATATACACTTGGAAGCATTTTCTGTTTGAAAGATTTGTTATGAAAACGAAATTGTCTAATGTTCATGATAAATTTAATAATTATTCCAAGATAAAATAAATTATATGTCAACCTAAATTTCTTTGACTTGGAGTTAGTCCCAAATTGAGTGCTAAAACAACTTAAAAAGATAGTTGTAAATTGCTAAGATTAAACACTATTGAATCGAATGGACAAAGAAGCCCTCCATTTGAAATTCTATAGATGGATTTCCTCTATAATATTTGCATTCTTCATTCACTAATAAAAGAAAATAATAATGTTTGCTCATATTACAAGTGGAAATCTATATATATATTCGTGTTGTATATCGGGGCTTTTTTCGTTCAGCTAATATCCAAAGGAACCAGAGCCTCCGAACTCCGGCGGCTGCTCCTGCTCTCGCCGGATCCGTCCCCTCCGCTGTGGAACCCTCTCGCCTCCAGCATTCGCAACGGAGCTCGGTTTCTTACCTTCCTCTTCTTCCCCTTCTTCGGCGGCGTCGAATGCCTGCCGTATTAGTGCACGGATCGAGTCGGGCGGCAGGAACGACCTTCCGGGGATCGCCGTCGCGTTCGCGTGCAAGAACTCAGCGTATGCGGGCACCACCGTCTTCTCCACAGACTCCCGAATCTGATTTCTCAGGTCGGCGTCGCGGAAGACGTAGAGGCTTCGGTGCTTCCTCATGTTGACCTCGAATCCCCTCATGAACTCCTCCGCCCTCGTCCTCGCCCTCCCCTGACCCGCCTTCGCCGCCGCGTCGTCCCTCTCCACCAACCTCAACAGCATCCCCCACGCTGATTCCTGGTAAGCGAACGCTGCCTGCTCCGCCGCGTTTTTGAACGTCGCTCTCATCGTCTCTTCGCCCACCAGCTTCGCCAGCTCCGTCCCCCGAGTCCGCGTGTGCACGTACCAGTACGCATTGGTGGCCATGACGTGCGGAAGCGCGCGGTCCTTCTTCCCGTATCTCGCGCGCTTCGCCTCCACGTTCCTCTGCAGCGCCTCTAGGATGTTGCGAGCCACGTCGCGGAGAAGACCATCGTCGCTGGTTTCATCCGCCGGATGACGGGACGGGGGGCCTTCTCTCCAATTGCGCTCTGTTCGGAGCACTCGTTCCATCGGTCCAGCGTACCTGGCGGTCACGAGGCATTTGAGGTAATGAACGGCGTGCCGGACGACCTTGGGCACCGACCCATCCCCGGGCGATGTCTCGGGGGCGTCCTGCATGCCCTCGATCCGGAGACCGAACTCCAACAATGCCTTGGTAGCCGCATGGACAACGAGCTTCTGGAGCTCGCGGAACCGCGCGCGAATATCGCCGCCCGGCTCGCCGTCGAAGGTAGATTCTAACTGTGGCCGGATGCGGGCCAAGGCGTCGAACATGTCGAGGAGCTTGAAGAGCTTGTGCGGTTGTTTGGAGCTCCGGGCGACGCCCTCGCCGAAGCGGAAGAAAACTGCCATGATGCGGTCGGCGATTTTGGCGAAGCATTCGGGCCAGACAACGCCGTCCATCAAGGGACCGAGCACGTCGCGGCAGAGCTGCTTCTCGACGGCGAACAGAGTCTGCACCGCCAGTTCGAGGTGCCGGATCCAAAGAGTGATCGCCGCTTCCACCTCCGCCCACTCCATCGCATCCATCTCCTCCGGCGCGTAGGTCCGCAGGTACTCTGGGCTTAGCCTCATCAACGCCTTTGCAGCCCGACGATACCTCACCTACAACCATCACCAACTCCATATCTAATCCGCCGGCGTTCGGAGAATTCCCAAAGATCGAATTTTTAGGGTTCGTTAAGATCAATTACCTTGACGAAGATGTCAATTGCGATGTCGAGGCAATCGTTGGCGGCGAGAGTTTGGGAAATTCGCCGGAGGGCCTGGACCTGGAGAGGCGAGGCGAGAGGAGCGACATCGGAGCCGTCGGTCGATTGGGCGAATTTGTCGAGGCCGTCAGATTCGCCTAGGGCATTGTGTTTCACCAGGAGCAGGAGGGATTCGTACTCGTCCTGGAGCCGGACTAGGGCTTCGTCCAAGAGACCCTCGTATCGGAGGGCATCGACCTCGTCTGCGTAGATCGCCTGGAGAGCTGCGAGAGTCTCCTGGAGACGACGGAGGCGGAGGCGGTCCGCTGCCTTTGTGCGGCTCAGGAACTCGACAGCTTCCTGGAGCCGCTGCACCGCGGGGTCGCAGTCGGCAGCGACGCCGGCGATAGCGTCGTGGAGGCGGTCGACGCAATCGACGTAGTCGATGAGAGTGCCGGGGTCGGAAGCGGAGGGGGAGAGGCGTAGGAGGCGTCGTTGGAGGGAACGGACAAGAGAGAAGGATGGGAGGAGGGCGAGGGCGGGGGAGACGGCCCGGTCGATGCGGGATCGGAGAGCGCGGGCCGCGACGGCATGGGACTGGAGCGGAGCCACGGCGTCAGAGACGGAGGAGAGGGCGGAGAGGTGGGAGGAGAGGCGAGCGTCGAAGTCAGAGAGGGCGGTTTCGACTTCGGAGGTGGACCGGAGGAGGGAGGCGAGGCCGGAGCGCGAGGCGTGGAGGTCGGCGAGCGCGGCGGCGGAGACGTCCACCGCCATCGGAGGCCGGCGAAAGGGGAAGCGAAGAGAGGAAGGGAATTGGAGGTGGCGAAAGGAAGAAGACAAGATATAAATAGAAGGCGGCATCGTTGAGATGGACGGAGAAGTCGACGGATCGTGACAATCGCCGACGATAAATCCAAGGAACGATGCCGGCGGCCAGGCGAGAATTCGAAGGCCATTTGGCGGAAAAAAATTTGAGCCAAGGCGCCGCTGAATTATAAAATATTATTTACCAAAATTAAATAAAAATCCTGCTATTTTGGGAATTTGCATAGAATGGAGGCATCAGCGTTTAATAATACTGTTTTCAAAGTAAATTGTATCTTTTTCAGTTTGATCCTATAATTCTTTATTTTTTATGATTTTTTTTTGCAATTTTAAAATAATCATCTTGCTCTTTTAAAAATTTCACATTCTATTTTTAGATATTCTATTTCGCCCTACTGTGTCAACTAGGAGAAAAGTTAAAGTTTAAAAATTATAGAGATATTTTGAGGTTGAAATTATAAGGAATTTTGAAGAAACGTATAAACTTCATCGGTTGAAATGAAAACTTTTCTTTATTTTGTTAAATGCAATTATTAATTACTTGAATCCAAATATATATATATACACCCACTTTACACGGTATTACGACATCTCAAAAAAGCAAATGTAAAAAATATTAATTTAACAAATAATATTAATTAAAAAATACTGATTAATCTCTGACAAAATTCAATTAGCCCCTTCATATAACTTAAATTAAACCACTGTACCCTTTTCACCATCTTCCATCTCGTCATCCACCTTCATCTGATCACCGCCAACCTCGCTGCCGTCCTTCCTCCTTCTTCTTGTTCCTTCATCCATTACATCCACGCTCAGCAACGCGCAGACTACGGCGACGGATGCGGAGAACACCAAAACCGGCCCGAAAATCCACAGTAGCAGCGTCAACGCCGCGTAGAACACTCTGCTGCCCAGCAACTGGAACATGTACGCCTTCTTCAACACGTCGCAGGTGAACTCCGAGTCCATGGAGGGCGTGTTTATCAGGAAGCAGGCTTGGTTGATGAGATTTACGGAGAGGGAGAAGCAGAGGAAGGCGAAGAGGAAGGCGACGAGGACGGTGACGTACTGGTGCGTAGTTGACGACGCCGACGGTGAATGCTCGACAGTGGTGACGAGGGCGGCAAGGCCGGAGCAGAGGACGACGCAGGTGCTGGCCATCAGCGTCGGCCCCATGATCGCGTTCCGGAAGGTTTGCACCGCCATGACGTTCATCTTCTCGTTCTCCTAAAAATAAAAAAGAACAACAGCAAAAATGCAATTCTTCTAGTTCAATTTCCATCGCCGATTAACTCAATTGCTCGATCGGGCGTTTCAAATCGGTCGATGCTTACTTTGACGACGGAAAGGACCCAAAGGCGCCTCGCGGAGGAATGGATTCCGATGGCAATGCTGAGCGGGTGATATCGGACTTGGTACCACAGCCAAATGTGGTAGGAGATGTGGAGGAGAAGGCTCAAGGGGATCAGAACAAGATCCAAGTAACACTTTCTGCACTCCATTTTGTGATCAGCAGGAAGCTGAATCTTCTTCTTCTCGAT
This sequence comes from Alpinia galanga, assembly GCA_037177395.1. Classification (NCBI taxonomy): domain Eukaryota; kingdom Viridiplantae; phylum Streptophyta; class Magnoliopsida; order Zingiberales; family Zingiberaceae; genus Alpinia; species Alpinia galanga. Next base: position 9,736 of record JBAMHZ010419097.1, read on the forward strand.
TGCTCTCTTTCTTCTTGTTCTTCTTCCTCCTCGCTCTTCTTTGGATCGTTCTATGCATGGTTGCATATATATAGAGCAGTGGCGAATTGAGTTTAGGTGTCTGTCATGGCATCACTCGGTTACATGTGCTACATCATATTAGTGTTGGAAAACCAAAAGAAATTCAACTCTGTCTTCTTGCACCATGGAATATTTCCTTATATCCTCAACTAGGGTTTTCAATTCCCCTCTTTCTCTTTAGGTTTGGCATGATCCCCTTAACTTAGAAACCCAAACGAATCAGGAGTAGTAACTGAATTCAGCAGACAATTGGCACGTGGCTTTTGGATATTGATAGTTATGACAATGGGGGAAGTGAAACTTCATATGTCTTAAAAGTTTATAAACTAAATACAATTTGCAACTTATTATATTTTGTGAGGAACAAAAGCAACTACCTCAGTTGGAGAGGTGAATTGCCATCCTCCATTTTAGGGATGACAACTATCAAGTACTTGTGCTAACGTAAGTTTCTCAACTTCGAGTTTAGCTACCGACTAATTGGTCCATAACGATCACTGTCTCAAAATAAGTATTTATTGAAATTTCACCACGTTTTTCATCAGATGCACCTGTGCACGACATGTTTGTTTTGGTTCACAAGAGCATAGAAAATACTAATAGAAGCACAACAATGTATTGTTGTAAGACAAAATGAGCTGACTCAGGTGGTGTTCCATATGGTAGTCAGCTACAATGGGGCGTCTTCAATATTACTTGTGCATGTCTTTTCTTACCATCAAGTACTTTGAAACCTCTTTGATCTTCAACCGCTTTAGTTTGTGATTGCCTCTAAATGAATTGGGTAGCTTGGGGAAACTCCTGCATGCTCTTTGCTTGGAAATTCAAGGTACCGAAGATGCTTCAAATGACCAGCTGCTTTCTGTAAACTCTCTGGAAGAACAGAAAGCATCGAGAATCGCAGAGACTCTAAATTTTTTAGTATCGTCTTCAGAGAATTTCAAAAGGCACAAGATAACGATGAAAGAACACCATCAATTACAAGGCTACGCATGTTTTTCCTCTTCCCTAAAGCTTCTGAAGCACTATAAAATTATTAGCTAAATTTAAAATGTATACATGGTGATGTTATAGATGAAAATAATTTTATTCAACAAAAAATCAATAAAGAGTTGATTTTATATAGACCTTACAATGAGATAGAATTTTGAAAAACAATCCATGTTGATCCTAATGACTTATTGTAATTGGCAATTTCAACTATTATCTTAACAATTTCTCCCCTAAATTGATCGCAATAATACTTTAAGTTTAATCGTGGTATAACACATACACCCATTGACTCATTCAGCTTCAAGAACACATCCAGCTTGAATGGTTTTGTCATAATATTTGCAATTTGATCTTGTGTGACATAATGTTTAAGTTCAACAATTCTATCTCTAGTCAAATCATATAAGAAATGAAATATTATGTCAATATGTTTGTTGCGTCCATAGATGATACATAACACAGTGATACACTTGCCTTGAGAATGACTGAGCTTCTCCAATACTCTCCTCATCCACACCCCTTGACAAGCACAAGAGACAGTTGTTACAAATTCTACTTCGTAGTGGACAAAACAAGTAAGAACTATTTTTTGAAGACCAGGACACAACCCCTCCATTGAGTAGAAACACATAACCAAAAGTGTTTTTCCTATCATTTGCATCTCCTGCATAATCACTGTCTGTATATGCCATTAACTCTCCATTACCCTCCTTTTGGTAGAAGACTCACAAATCTTAGCATCTTTTGGCATCTTGCAAATGTAACTTCATTGAACTAGTCATGAATCTACTAATGAGAGACACCACATACATCAAATCTGATCTTGTAGCATTTAGATACATAAGACTTCCAACTAATTATTTGTACATGGTAGCACTCACTTTGGATCCTTCTTCTGTTGAATTTTAATATCCCTTAAGGTGGGCTAACATGCGATTCGAGACCCGCGATACCGAAACCCGTTAAGTGATCTAACTTAAGGTTATTGGGTATCGGGTTATTGGATGTGGATCTCA
>JBAMHZ010419108.1:0-11803 GCA_037177395.1 Alpinia galanga
TCATAGACATTCAACAAGAATCTCGAGATAAGAAAAGAATTAAAGAACTTGATATGTCGATGTCGAAGATGACTCCTCTCTTGTAGAATCTACTTCCTGATGGCTCCTTGACGTCCCTACTTTTTAGCCATCTTAGCCTCCTTGTCCTTGAACACTAAACCTCTTTTTATAGCTTTTTGCACCGAAAAAGTCAAGTTGTTATCTCTATGCCTTGTCGCAACACGTCCATGCCAATTGGCACTGCTAGACCATGCTATGCAAAAGTTGCAATGATTTTGTCTTGACACGACCATGTCAGATGGTACGGCCAGACCATGTCAGGCTCTAGTTCTTTGACACACTCGTGCTTCTCGGCTCTAGTTCTTGGAAACGATCGTGCCAGTTGGCATGGTTAGGCCGTGTTGACCCTTGAAAACTCCTTCACCTGCGAGAAACACCTAAAACAATAATATCCATACTAAATGATGAAATAAAATATAATTAATAATATTTTTGGTATGAAATGATGTTAAATATGATGAATTTATACCAAATAAATTAGAAAAATATTTATATAATTTATGCACATCAGTATAGTTAAACCAACTGCATCGAAGATGACATGGCTCGAGTAAATTTAAAGTGTCCAATGACACTGTCTAATTCTTTCTTTTTTTTTGAATGGTAAATATGGATTGCGAAAAGAAAAGTTATACATACCCTAGGTACTTACAAACAGTAAACGTATCATATCATGAGGAGCAAACTCTCACAACACGAGATCAATACATCCATCCAAACACAATGAAACCACAGGTCAACTATGACGACACAATGGGCCACTATGACATTTGCATCCTGCATGGTGCTGACGGAGTGCCAATCGACCATATCGCTACACAGACTCGTCCGCAACCCGCCCAAGTTCAGCTGCCCATAAGCTTGATCCAAGTGCATCTGGATCCACCCGGGCTGGCCAAAAACATGTCCATCTGGGCCAATAGTCCGCACACAGCTCACTGTCTAATTCTTGCTTAGAGAGCATGATCTCGCATAAATAACAAAGCTCATAGGTTTTTTTCCCCTTCCGTAAGAGTAAGCATTTAATGATCTCGAAGAAGAGCACCAATTGCCTAACACTTGAATGTTCAAAGAGGTCTCTCCAATCTAAGGACATTTGGGACTTAAAATATATCCTATTGGCATTTGAGATTGAATGTTGAAAATATCATATGTTAACTTTATAAAAAGTGAGAGACAAAAGGTTTTAGGGTTTAAGGTATCAAAACAAAAATTATACCAATTCTTCACTCTAAATCGGTATCTTTTAATCCCTTTGAAGGTGGACTAAACTGAATCTTAGGGCCAATATAACCCTCAAATTAAATTATCATTGATTTATTGTCAGCCAAACTTGTGCTTTATTTTTAAAATCAGGGAAATGTATGAAAAATAGCGTCTTAGACCCTAAACCCTGGACAAACACTCCCCTACTGTCGATTCCCAGTCGTCTAGGTTGTCAAAATCTCCAACATATCCTCAAGGCCATCCACCCATCCCCAAGCCACATCATCGTCGTCAAATCACATTTAGTGTGTCATTTGAAATCTTGCAATCAGAATGAATATTTTGACAACTATCCACGTTTTTTAACTTTTGTTATTCTAAGAGGGTTAATACAATCCAACTATAACTACGTAAAAATAAAAATTTTCTAATCAAGCAACATCTCAAGCTTACATCAGGCCTACTTACAACTCCAGGTGGAACTAGAACTATATGTTCCTATGCAAAATTCCACTCAAACAATGTCCACATTTACAGATCCGGATTACTTTAGTTTCATAAATATAAAAAACATCGAGAAAGCTTCTGGGCAGTTCTTTGTATGGAAAGGAATACAACAAAATCTGGAAGCAATATCGCTTCACAAGATTCAAGGTAATTGAGACATTCTTGCGACTTGCTCGTTCTCCCCGTTGCTATCAGAACTGACATGTTCACTGGTTGCCTAAATGTAAAATGACGCCTTCCAAATGATATTGAATAACAAGGGTCATCCGGTTTTTTTTTTTTTTTTTTTTTGCCAATGGAGTTAGTTTGTGGTGCCCAAAGCCAATGCTTTCAGTTCAGGCATTTTGCTTTCTAATAACTCTTGTTTGCTGAGGATCCTGTCATATGAACAATCGTCTTGCTGCACAGAAGAAACCGATTACAAAACAAGATTAATTAGCAAATAATTAAAGAAGATGATCAATTTTTGTCCATAACAAGTAATTCGCAACATTAGGAATATCATAAGTAGGAAAAAAATGCATGATCATTGTAGGTCCAAACAAACGTTCACAAAATAATTAGGAATCTTAGTATATGCATCGCTATCAATCAGATGATAATCAAATTGTTGCCTGTGGAAGTTCTTTACAAAGTAAAATGCGCAATTCAGAGCATAAAAAACCTCATCCCTAATCATACTTTCTCCAAACTCGCTGAGGATCGTTAGTGTGGTGGGTAAACATGGATCTATCAGTTTCATAAATTTACCTAGTCAAATTAAAAGCAATAAAAAGACTGGTTGCTTCTAGTAAACAATCTCAAGTCTGTTTTGATTATTTAAATTAGTAATAGAAAACACAATCTGAAGTCTAGCCTCCCTCCCTTCAACATATTGTTAAAAAAATGTATTGTGAAATCACATCAAAGTAATCTTGAAATATAGTTACTGTGGTTAGGTAAATAATGGCAATTTTAAATAGACAGCCACAGTGAGCATTAGAAATAGGCTGTTGCAAGAAAATAATAGAGACTATAGATAGTGTCACCTTGCCTCCATGTTACAATATATATATATATAGAGAGAGAGAGAGAGAGAGTGCAAATTTTAAAACTCTAATTAAGAAACTCACATCTCCATTAGCAGCAGATTGCAATGCCAATACAGTCACTGTTATACTATGATACTCCATCAAGTTCTTGTATGCAGGATCTGGTAACTTCTCCTGCCAAATTGTGGAAAATACTAATTGAACACTTATATAATATACAACGTAGGCTGTGGTTTATAAAGATAAACATGAATGTTCATAAACTCAAATGCTACTTCCTTCGATTCATTAGGATAAAGAAATGCAGTCAAGGCTGTGAAGAATCATATCTCCATTTCAGTTAAGTGTCTTTGGCTTTTGACAATTTTCAATGCAGCAGTTGGCAGTATGCTCTCAAGCATATTGGCGAAGGATTTAATATTAATACTAGTATATAATTGTTCCTTTGTTGAAATAGACCTCTTTGGATATTCATTGCTTCATGGTCTAAAGGTTCTTTTGAATGTTTAATGTGTTGAAAGGATGAAATTTTAGTTTGTATTTACTTTAGGATGAAAACATATGCCCCTGTTTTCAAATAGAATAACCTTGGTGCATAAATTTCTCTGGACATGGCTGTCATGGAAATTAAGCAATAAAGCATGGTTTAGATACTTAATTGACAGATGACACAATGAAAGCATGTACTTTAGTTTTTATTTCCAGTTGATGAATATAGTCCACATTTTCATGAAATCCTTAAGGTTTTCTTACAATTGATGGATGACTCAATAAAATATGATACATTTGAGAAGGGTTGCAAAATTCAAAATTGAAATATTTTCTTGGTTAGAATATAATTGAGTTTGCCTAATTAGGATGCAAATTATTAGATAAAATAGGAAGGCGTAGCCTAGTCTAGGGCATGAAGCTCTCGTGCCAAAATTTAACTTATACCTAGAGGCTATAAATATAGTTGTAATCTTATTAGTGGAAACAATGATTAAGAACCGTTCTTAATTTCTGTCTTTTGACCTCAACTAAAAATGAAATCAATCCAGAGTTCATGAGAAAATAAAAAGATCCACGTAGCTGATCCAAAATAGTTGAGGCACATGGGTTACTATTGTATAAATAAAACAAAAGTCTACCTTCAGCCGGGAAATAGCAGCAGATATGGCCTTTCCAGGAGCTTGAAGAGCTTTATTATAGACCTAATGACATTCATATAGATTCAAGTAACATGAACATATAATAAAGGACAGTTCAGTGCACAAAACTTCTACTAATGTAAGGTCCCAAAGAAGAGTCTATTATACGCAGTCTTACTCTGCTTTGCAATAGAATGTTTCCACAACTCGAACCCGTAACCTCTAGATCACACGGCAGCAACTTTACCGTCGCACCAAGGCTCCCTTACTAATATGAACATATAATACTACTAAAAAAATTCAAAAAATATTTATAACACCACACCTGCATATACAGTAAAGCAACCACCTTAGGCAAAAGTTGAACTGGATCAGTTTCAACAGAGACTCGCGATGTCAAATCCTGATTAGAAATCTCAGTGTCAGAAGCATCATGAATCACACAATTCACACTAGAAACATGATAAATGGTGAATATCCCAAGAAATAGAGTATCAATAAGTTCAGCATCCAGTCATATATCAAGATAAGGATAATTGAGCTAGTTCATGTAGAAAAAATATGATAAAATCTAACATGACAAGTGGCCACTTGTTGATGATCATATAGCTGAAATATGGGATTCAAATCTTCATGATGAAACCATAAAATCTAGTGTTTACTGGTTTAATCATTAACCAATATGCAACTTCTCCAAAATGTGATGATCTCAGTAAAAGCTGAGATGTCCTCTTAACCAAAGTGGATTATATTCCCATTCTGCATGTGGATCAAACCAATTAAATAAGTGAGCCAACAAGATACATCTAACACAGTTAATGGAAGAGATGAGAAATCAAAATAAATGATGTAGAAAAGGTTGAGTAGGGGAAGGTGGAGGAAAAATAAGTCAGCTGGGAACAGAAAGAAAATCACAGCAGAGAGAGAGTTAAACCAAGAGAATAGAAAAGAAAAACAAAGAGATGAGAGAATGTTAGACACAGACTCATTGCCATCTTCTGCTCATGCTAGCAACACCAGCTGGTAACAATGCAAAAGCTAGAATTCCCGCCCCATGCCCTGCTGCATGTGTCAATGTTTATATCCTTTAGGTTCCTTGAGCTAAAGATTCAGATTCCAGTTGCCTCTTTCCTATTTCCAGAAAAACTAAATTTTTGAATAGTTTCAGTGTATATTTGTAATGGAATACTGAATCTTGAACCCAGCACTGACTGTATGGATTGGATCCAACCTTGAGTTGAAACCAATGTTGATCAGCAGTTGTATGCTTCGTGTTAATTAATCAGATTGTTGGTATAATAATTAGTCACCTCAATTTCAAATTGGGCTTTGGTATAACAAATTTAGCAATTACTCCATGGTCCACCGAATGCTGAGATGTAGTAGGTTTACATGGTGCACAAGTTATTAGTTATTGCTGCTTTGTTTGATGCATAATAAGAACATCAGTTTGTTTTAGTTTGCATAAGCTTATGGATGTGACCCTCAAACCAGTAGACCAAGTTGAGGTTAGCAATAAAAACAAGTAGAGGGTGCAAAAATGAAGATTTCAGGAGCCCCAGTAACCGGGACTGAAAAGCTACTGAGCCCTCCATTTCATCCCTGGATGGCTGCTCTAATAGTTGGCTGGTCATTTACCCCTTTCAAGTTGACACTCGGCAAACCCATATCATGTGTAACTCTTTTTTTTTCTCGGAAACAGTCATCTAGGACACTAGGATCCATATGTCTCATACTTGTAACCAAGTCAAGTAACATAAGTTGCCCAAGACCACTTCCACTTTAGTTTCTCTTATGCTCAATTTACATGTGGGAATGGATGTAGGGGGTGGACCAAACCTAGAAGATCAAATCAGTTATGGAAGGGAAGAGGAAAGAGATCCATTTGTGCTAATTTGTGCCAAGTATATTGAGTGGAAGGGCCAAAGAAGGGAAGGGGTTGATATTAAATTGAAATGTCTAATTACGCCCTTCATTTTCCTCGTCTATTTGGGTGAAGGCACACAGTGGCATCTAGATGGGCATGAAGCACAACAATTGTGCGATGGGTGGTAGACACATGGCGGAAAGTAGGTATGTGGATGTGCTGCTAGTGGCAAGTGGACACATGTGAGAAGCAAGCGAGTGGCAGAATGGCAACTGGATATGGGATACAATGGGCAATGAGAAGAGCCTCATAGAGGACGGAGGTAGAAGGACAGGAATGTGATCACACAACAGGTCAAAGGATCAAAAGTGTTTTCCGCAAGATTTTGGGCAAATCAGACTTTAGCCAAAATGAATCTGCGGATGGATTTGTTTTCCATCCTTTGGGTAATTGTGCACCTAGTAGACTGTGGAGAATGCTTTGATTCTCAATAATCTGCCCCTCACCATCCGTTCTTTGAAGTAAAGAGAGCATTACTCTCCTATTCATCCTCCCTCTTCTTTTATAATAAAAGCAAAGTGGTAACATGTTCGTACCACATTGAGATTGAAATCTTGATGATCAACAATGGGAGATGGAAACCTAAAAATTGTACCAACCCATTTGTGTTATATCTAGATGATCAAAGGTCTCATATGACACAACGGCAAAACATTTATCTGAAAAAGAGGCATGGAATCATGTATAAAACTAAAATTATTCATCAGGGAGGTGGCTACCTTTGACCTTAGCAGTCATAATTAGTAAGATTCTTAATGATCAAATGCTTGCTACAAGTGACTAACAAAAGTAGCAAGTGGACTATTGCACATTAGCATATTGCAAAATCATTGGAAGTTAAAAAAAAATGGGTGACCTAAAGTTCTGGGTACAAAAAATAAAAAATAAAAACTGAATGTACCTTACGATAAGAGTGCAATAGTGTCCTTTCCAATTTTTTATCAAGCTTCTTTACTAGTAGGCCACTGCATGATGACATAGCAAAATACTCCAAATCGTCCAGGAGACATAAAAAGTTCAAATTATAATCCAGAATGAAGTAATTATTACCTTTCTTCCACCAAATCTCTTAATGTAGCGATGAATGTATCTAACCTCTGCCAGTGTCAGAAATAAAAGTAATTAATATACCTGCAACTGTGATGCGTCATAAAGTAACACTGACTTTGGAATCTAACAATTGGAATACACAGAGGATATGTAATTGAATTTTCATACCAAAAGCTAGTTGATCTAACCAAGTAACACTGACTTAGGAGTCCAATAAGCACTTGTCCGTACTAACACTATCATGGAACAAAAGCTGTGAATGTAATATATATTATGGCTACAATGTCATCATTTGTTTTATTGTTTAGAAGTAAGAAAACATCCTTTCTCAAGATCTATAGATAACCATACATAGATGATAGATCAGCTCCACTTGCCTACTTAGTTTCAAGTCCACTTATGTTTCATAAATAGAAGCTTTTGCCTGTTTGATTCAATAAAATGGAGGGCTAGTGTATACTGCTGAATATTTACATAGAAAATTACAAGAGTGAATTCCAGACATCTAACTGAGAACTCTAATTTCAAAGTCAGGAAAAATGCTAATCAACTACCCAACATAAATAAACTAGACATTTAGCAATTAAGATAACAAAAGAGTTGCATTGTAAAGATGAATGAGACTCTTGTTATAATATATACTAGAGAACAAAAGCTACACAGATAAACAAGTACACGCCAAAAATAGGAACTCAAAATTTTCAAATGAAGGACCAACTTTTCCCTCAAGTGCTTCTACCACTGCTTGAGCGTTAACTGCAAAAGATGCTGGCAACCCTTTTGCCTGAACAAAGAAAACAAAATTGGACCACTGGGTAAATGATTACTATTTAATAAATGCAGATAAACCTCATCCAGCCCATGATATTAAGATAAATAAGCAACTATAGCTTTTCAGGTTATTCCGAACCAGAGAAACACGATCTGCAGAAGTGAGAGATCCTGATTCCATCTTATCACAATCCTCAATATCAATGCCATTCTTCAGATTGTTTTCTTTTTCCTGAAAAACAAACAAGGAAAAGTTGTCATATCTACGAACTAGGCGCCCATCTTATTGCTGGTTCCGTCTTTGAAAGAGTTGTTAATATTTTCTGAACTGAGAAATTGGATATCGATAAGAAAAAGAAATAATCAAGTTTGTCTATGAGGAAAAGCAAAACTGAAAGAATATGTCATTAATTAAAACAGTAGCAATGCAATAATAAAGGATCACAACAGAGGACGGACTAGTGCTAAATAGCTTTTCTAGTAAGGACGCATTACAGCTAGTGCTAAATAACTTTTCTTGTATCAAACTGAAAGTAACTTATAAAATATCTAAGATAAACCTTAGTAAGATGTAGATGCAATTGTATTTATGGCTAAACATTTTCTTGATACTTCAGGTACACTTAATGATATTCTGTATAGCTTGGATATGAACACTAAGACTCCTCAATTTAAAACTTTCAGAAGAACATAGAGATGATTGGAAATAGACAGCTACTATCAATACATCATTATTTACCAAAAATATATAAATGGAAGATTCTAAAATATTTGCTAGAATGATAACATGTTCATAATAGATGCAATAAGATCCTATACTTACCAGGGTATACAAAAGTTTGTCAACAATGGGAGCAGCCATAGTCTTCAACAAATGCTTGTGTAAGATTACCTAATACCAATGTGAAGATAAGCTCGGATCAACCTTTCATTTAAAGAGAAAAAGAAATCTGTTTAGCAGAAGTTACAGAAACTGAAGGGTCGTCCTCAAAAAGCTCTAGTGCTTTATCATAAAGCTGTAGATCCAAGAAAACCTGAAAATCATGAAAAGAATGCAATCGTACATTCAGAAAGTGGCATGCACACAAAGAAGTAGCTATTGAAAATGGAAGGAAACAGAAACTTAAAAGATAGCATATCAACTCAATGAACAAAAGCAAGTAGCCAACCTCATCTAGGTGCTTCTGCAGATTATCAAGTAGCTTCCACCTCTTTTCAGAATTCTCTAAGATAACTGTATCTCTTCGGCGCCTTGACAGAGGTCATCGCCTTGTTAGCGGCCGCCCCACAAGCGGCCGCTCATAGCCTCGTCGGTGGCCGCGAACGAGGGAGGGAATGCAGAAAGGAAAGGAGACGGCTGCGGGAATGCTTAATGCTTACCTCATCACCCGCTTACCTCTATTCTTGCTCGAAGAGGAGCGGAAAGGAAACGCCAGTAGAGGACGATAACGGGAACGGAATGCGGATTGTGGATTTCGGAAAGATTTAGGTTAGAGGAGATAATGAGAGGGAGATTGCGAGGGAGGGAATGTGAAATTTTGGGAAGAAATCGCGCGGAGTACCCTAAACCCTAAACATAATCTGAGATAGTGCGCTTTTTTTTAATTAATCTCGTATGCACCTTCAGAAGCGGTCAGTAACCGGTTCTAAAAGTCTAGCACCTTTAGAAGCGGTTATACACTGATTCTAAAAGTCTATTTCCCGTATGCACCTTTAGAGGCGGTCATAAACCGATTCTAAAAGTCTATTTCCCGTATGCACCTTTAGAAGCGGATATAAACCGATTCTAAAAGTCTATTATCCTATGCACCTTTTTTGTTTTGAAGATAATCTGAAATATGTGTGCGCCCTTTTCTTAATTAATCCCGTATGCACCTTTAGAAGCAGTTATTAACCGATACTAAAAGTATATTTATATAATCGGTTATATAAAACGTCGCTAAATGTGTGTAACAAAAATGGTATACCAACCGTTTTAAAAACAGTTCAATAGAGGCGGTTATAGGAGCGGTTAAATATAACCGCTTCTAAAGGTTGACTTATATAAATCTTTATCTTAATCAAATGATTTTTGAAGATTATAGTAGTTCAATTTTCAAAAAAATACAAAAAATCATAGAAAATTTTTAAATTTAAAAAAAAATTAATTTCTAAAAGAAACAATTCATTTTTTATAAAAAAAATGTATAATTTTTTAATTTATTATAAATAAATAAAAGTGTGTAAATGGCTTCAATAGTTTCTACTTTCAGAATATTAGATTTAAGACTATTAAATTGAATATATATACCAATAGTAAGCATGTGCTTTGAAACAACAACTATATTTAAAAATAAGTAAAAATACTTGCAATTTAAACTAGACTAAATTGTTCTAAACTAATATAGGGTTTAGTTTTATCCTTCATTCCTAAATTTATTATCACACCCTAAACCTTCTAGGTCCAAATGTTGTAATCTTATAATTAAAAGGAACTCTGTGTTAAGATAGTGCATTTGCTTTGTTGCAATGCTTTGTAATCCAAACTAGTCCTATCATGGTTGTACATTTATTAACCACTATCCTACATCTCGTGAGTTTTTTTTTCTAGCATCTTCATTAATTATCCTAAATTAATTTATTTTTAGAGAAATATTAAGGATGGTAATAAACATTGTTGTAGTGGGTGCATAATGATCTTGTCATTAGAAGATTCAAATCTAGATGGTGATAGATACTCATGTGGCACAATGTCAAATGTTTTTTATGATTAATTTTTCGATTTAATAAAAGGTGATAAATCACTATTGACTTTATTCTAACACAATAACTCTTTTTTATAAGGGAGACCAAAAATCTAGCAAGACATTTCACGCCTATTGAAAATTGAATTTAAGATTTCATATGATAAATATTTATATAGTTATCAACTATGCTAATTTGTAGAGATACAGTGGTGAATACTCATGAATTTTGTCATGGAAAGAAGATGTTTCAGCATTGGGAGGATGTAATCAGGACCGTCTTAACTATTTTAGAGGCCCTAGATAATTATTTCAGGGCCCTAGGCATAGGCCTTAAAATAGGGCTCTAGGCGTAGGCTTTAATGGAATCCATACCTTAATTTTTGGAACAATAAAATAGGACCCTATGCATAGACCTTACTGGCTTATGCCTTGAGCCGGTCTGGATGTAATGAGGAGGACAATGATGATAACTCTTAAATACCTTGGAGTTTTTTTTTATAAACATAAGAAATAAAATTACACGTTAAATTTGCTTCCTTCTAGATGAAAAGTGTATCATAAAAACAACGTATTATAATTCTGCTCCATTATGGATCATTCATTTGGTTATAGGCATATGAAAATATTGTTTTAAAAATAACTTTGAAGAGTCCATTTTTCCCATGCACTTCAAAAAAATTTTTGAAGGAGAAGGGAATCTAGCATTGTTCTCCCTTCTCCCTTGCCATGAATTTATACTGTACCGACCCATATAATAGAGCTTAAATATGTCATTGATGGTCATGGAGATTCCTTAGTCATTTGTGTTAGTAACCCCACTGATTGAGGGGAGATCACTAACATTCAAAGTGGTTGAATCATGATTTTGATGTATTATCAATTGAGTTTAAATTAGATCTTATTGTATTACTAATTTGTATATCGAAATATGCAAGAATTTAGGAGAACACATAGGTACTCGATAACTCATGGTTTATTGGAGAATGATGAAGGATGGAATGAGACATTCTATGGACTAGAAAGGATGAAGAGTATTGGAGACAGTGAGATGTTGACAAAAGATGAAAACAATCGAGAAAGATGATACGGAAAGAGAGTCCACGGACTTGGTGCATCCAATGTATCTAAGGTATAAGGCCATCTCTAACCGTATTGGTGTAAAAGGGACATCATTTATTCTCCAAATGTGGCCCCAAAATTTGCACCATCTTGGTGCAAGTGAACAATGCAGCACCAAAATGGTGTTGCACTAAATGGTGCAAGTGCATATTTTATTTTTTATTTTTTTGTTTTCTATTTTATAAATTCAAAAAACTACTTTCTTTAATATAATATATTATAATATTAAATTTATATTTAAAATATTCTTAAATATTATAAATTAATATTATTTAA
>JBAMHZ010419117.1:0-11803 GCA_037177395.1 Alpinia galanga
AGCAGCATCTTAGTACCGGCATATTAGGTTTCAGCACAAAAGCAGTATTTGAAACCAAAGTATACCGTTACGGACTCCAGACTTATTGTTTGACAAATTATTCTCCGAGAACCATTATATATTTCAAAGCCACACAATCAACACAAGAAAGAAACAAAAGTAGAAATCAAAGATTAAATCATGAAAGCCACCAACTAATAAACATGCAAGACTAAATCAAAGGACTGAAACAATCCTATGACATGTGACTTATAAAACTCAACAACTAGCTAAACTAATTAATGTGACCTCTTTATGACACATGATTACTTCATACCCTATTGTAAATACCCATAACAACTCAATTAATTCATTCTTTTTAATGATGATGGAAATTGTTTGGAAATAACATCTTTTGGGCCATAACAAAACAATACAAAGTGGGTTACATGTGTCTATTAAAATTTGCAAAAGAACAAAATAAACAAGAATCAGCTTAAACCGTAAACAATTGATGAAGAACAAAACCTACATACAACCAAAAGTGAAAAAACAAAAAGCGGCAATAAGATAACATCCTTCTGATCCATCTTTCCTCTATCTTAGACATCCCACATGAATAGCAGCAATTGATCACCAATAAATTCCTATGACTCTAAAAACATTGATTTCTCTTTGCCTAAACCATGGTGTCAGATTTTGTAGTATAATTGGTGCACAGATTGTTCAAAGAAAATTTCACCGCCAGACATGAATGGAAAAATTAATTGGAAACAAAAGAGGTTTCACCGCCAGACATGAGTGACAACGATGATCGCCTATAAGAGAGACATCAATGGCGATGACCTACAAGAGAGAGATCAATTGGAGGACTGACCTACAAGCTAGAGAGATGACGATGGCCGACGGATGACAAACGGAGGTCAACGATAGAGATTGGCCTGCAGATGGAATCGGTGACAAACAAAGGTCGGCAGTGGAAATCAGCGTGGAATCGAACGATGACGGCTGTTGTGGCGAAAGGCGAAGGGGAAGAAGGAACGATGGGCGTGAAATGGATAGGGATTAATAGGTTAAAATTTATATAATATTTAGTAATAAATTAATACATTTGATGACATTTATTTAATGTGTCATTACAAGGGATCTAATTTTATTTTTTATTTTTAAATAATAGCCATGTTTAATAAGTGTCCTTATAAAGTATTTATAACTACATTATAAAATAAATGTCGTTAAGAAAATGTCATAATAGACCATTATTCTTATAGTGAGGACAGGGACGAGGCAACTATGAGAGTTTTATGGCCGTGCATATTGGTCTTTACTTAAAATATGTACAATTATGATAATGGATTAATGAAAATCTTGAAGATTAAAACAAAATGATAAAAGATATAAAACTGATATGTAAATTCAAAAACGTATAAAACAGTACAAGGAAAATATGTAAAATCTATGAATTTTTGAACATTTTGAATATTTTAAAAACTGCATTTAAAGTTCCGTTGCGTGCGAACCATTTTTCCGTTTTTTTTCTCCCTTTTTTTGCAGCTTCGGTTTCTAATTCTAAGCCGTGACTTCGTAACTGGCCCTTTCATCTTCCCTCTTCCTCCACGGATAAATGGCCATCTACAACCGTACGATCTGCAGGTTTTGATCTCTCTCCTAATCCTATCCTTCCATTTATCAGTACAAATCTCCGGTTCCTGGTTACTTACGGAAGCAAAAGCATAGCAATCCGTGCCTGCCTATTCCTCTCCGCTCCGGCGAGTATCACCGGAGGAGGCAGGGGCTGTTCCGTAACTCCCGACCGCGTCGATCTGCAAAATTCTGGATCTTTTCCAGGACATTGATGCGACGATCGAATGTCCGACAGCCGGAAGTCGTACTGGAGACCTCACGCACGATGAGCGCCGTCAAACCCCATCAGCTCCGTCCCCCCTCTGTTTCTTCCCGTTTCTCCTTCCTCCCCAAGAACCGTCGTTGCCGTCTCTGCGGCATCGTCGTCGGCTCTGCCCTCGCGGCCGCACTTCTGTGCTTCCTCGTAGCCTCGAGAAGCTTCAATAACCCCAAATACTCGATCGTTGTGGATGGAGGGAGCACCGGCTCTCGGATCCACGTGTTTGCGTACAGGAGCGGGTGGGGATCGATGCCTTTTCTTGACATTGGCCTTTCGGCGTCTATGAAAGTCTCTCCGGGCCTTTCCTTTTACTTGCAGAATCCAGATAACGCTGGGGAGTCTCTGGTGGAACTCCTGGAGTTTGCTAAGGTTACAGTACCACGAAGAGTGTGGGAAGATACCGAACTAAGGCTGATGGCGACGGCAGGTCTGAGGTTACTGAACACTTCGGCGGTGAATAGAATACTGGAATCTTGCAGGAAGATTTTGAGATCTTATGATTTCAGATTCCAGGACGATTGGGCATCTGTGATCTCAGGCAGGTGAATTCAGTTTGCTTCTTTCAATTTTCATACTGTATTAATTGGAATAATAGTTCTTTTGGTATATATATTTACATTTGTAGTGTAATTGTCCCTTACAAGTTTATTATGATTAATTGAGTGCAATAACTCGATAAAATGTACTAAACGCCTGTAATTCTATGGTTTTAGGGAACCTAAATCTTGCCATGAGCTTCAGTCTTATCACTATTTCTTTTACTTGGACTGTAAACTGTATTTTCTTTTTTTTCATCTTGCCTTCGATTGTCCCTTACTAAAAAAGATTCAACTTTTAGTTGTGGGCTCAGTAGATGTTAGTTGGCTTAAACATGATAATGGGGTTGGATTGAATAAGCAAATTGAATATTAAAACAACATGGTATCTGCATATTTATGCATTTTATAGTCTATATGATCTCTGTATATTTGGTCCAACTGTGTAATGGCGATTGACAAGTAGTATGAGATGTGGTAAACCACCACATTTCCATTTTCTGCTGCATAGCAATAGATTGCTCCATAGAACAAGCTATATGAAACGGATGACTCCAATAATCCCTATTTATTTGAGAAATAATTTTTGAATAATTAAAGTTCAAATTCTTTTTTTACATATTTGACTTATCAATAATAGATCAATCAATATTGGTGTTACTGTTTAATACCAAAAATTCCTTGCTCACACTCTCACTCACATACTCATAAATTCCAGTCATTTGTGTTCCTCTCTGACTTCTATTTTTCTTGTTCTTTCCATTTCTTTTCTAAATTGGTTTTCATCAATAGACTGTGATATAATAATTTTGATTACAAATCTGTCATAATTGCATTGTTAAGTTTTTAATAAGGTATGACTGTTGGAAGAAATTGCAATGCATGGTTCATTTTATAACTTACTCTTGGGGAAGTAAAATCTACAACATGGAAATCTAAATCCTGTGGAATCCATCGGGAATACATGATTTGGAAAATTTTCATCAGTTATCAATTCATGGCATGAGATTAAAAGATTGGTTACCCGATATTTCGTACGTACAGTTGTACACTATTACTTAAATGAAAACTTTTTATCAAAGATTATTTTATCATGATATTTGTTATCAAGGCTTTATTTGATGACATCAAGATAGTACTCTTTCTAAGAGGGTCATAATGTTTACAGAAGTCACTGTATAACTTTGTATATTTACTTTAAAACTTAGATTTAAATATGCATATAGTTTTATAGTTACCTGCCTTGATACAATGAATACTTGGTTCTCTAGTTTGTTTTTTCAATTATCTTGTTTATCATTATCAAATTAATTTAATTTTTTTATCCAAATGTTTTTCTTATTCATTGTCTTTGCTACAACTCATTTAGTTTGGCAGCTTATGGTTATCTTTCTTTCTACTAGGTACATATTGAATCTTCATAGATTGAGAATTTTCACCTCCAATTTGTTTTATCATGGTACATTTGCTTTTAATTACTGTTTTACAGGCAGTGATGAAGGCATCTATGCATGGGTTGCAGCTAACTATGCACTGGGTACTCTAGGAGCTGATCCTAAGATTACTACTGGAATATTTGAACTTGGAGGGGCTTCAGCTCAGGTTTCACTTTACCATTGCATAAGATGCTTAAACTAACTGTGACTGAAAATTTGTTCGAGTAGCAATTTTTTTGTGTTAGCTATATGAATTATGATTATTATATTCACTTTTCAGGCTATAATTAGTTACTTCCATATATTTTGATAACTGCAGCCAACATTGGTTTTGAAATGCCTATGTAATGTTGCCAAGTAACAGGTGACCTGATTGTCTCGATCATAAAGATAATGGTTCTTAGTGGGAGCTATAAAGAATGAAAATAACAGTTATTAGTTTAAATAATAAGTTGCTTTAAGTAAAATTTGTTCAGTCACCATGAATGGGTGATCCTAACATTGCTATGAGTAAATTATGCATTATTTTGTACAGTACTGAGCTATATTATGTTTGATTTTTTGTAATTTTACTGAATTTATATTTTCTAATATCCTGGTTATCTTTGTCAGATAACTTTTGCTTCCAGGGTGCCCTTGGCCCCAGAGTTCTCTCATTTGCTCACCTTTGGAAAAATCACTTATAACTTGTACAGTCATAGCTTTCTCAATCTTGGTCTGGTGAGTTTCCTTGAAAATTCAGATTTGTCTTGAATTATTCTAAGATTATACCTTCATGATGATAGATATCCTTTTATGAGCTAAATCTATATTTGGATGATAAATTTGTATGGATCCTTTGTATTGTTGTACTATTATTAATTATGCCATGAAATAAATCTACAAAAAACTTTGCATAGGCAAGAAACCAGAACCATTCCCTGATTTGAATCCTTGTTCTTTCTTTATTTTTTAAAAATATTTTTTTCCTAATGAAATTTGTATAAATCTGGATATTTTATTAGAAGATAATGCATAAAGATTCATTGTGTTAGATTATCTCAAACAAGACAATGTATATTATCATGAGAAACCAGAGAACAGCATGTTTGCATATTGAACAAGGAAAAGAGAAAATAATTGATACAAGGCCATTTGCCTTTCTAGGAAGGACTTATTTTGTTGACCATCCTGACACTTTTATGCTTCATTCTTGCACTTGATGGTGCCATTGATATCATTAGCCTGACTATGCTACACTATGAAAGCTAATTTCTTCTGTATCTCATTGTCATGAAAAATTCCCCAAAAGGATGTTGTGTGTAAATACTAAAAACATTAGACGACATTGTTGAACAGGTATTATTTTGCCAACTAAGTCATTCTTAACATTTAAATAATCTTGGTTTCTGTGGGTTCTGCCAATTGGCATCTGCTGTTGTTTATGTTACCAGAAAAACATTGAGTGACTAATTCATAATTGTATGTATAGAATCACGTCATACTCTGCCATTAAACATGATGTTGATACATTTGTGATATTTATCCATCTTATGCTCATATTTTCTGTATGATTTTGTTTGATGAATCAAACCTTGAGCTTCACCCGTCTCTTCTTATTCCCTCAGTTTATATTAAATACAACTTCCATCTTTATTTAGGTCTCATAAATAAGGAGCTAATTGTTATTATTCTGCAGAACGTGGCTTATGAGTTGCTTCATGAATTACTTAGCTCAAGAGACCTGAATTCTTGTAAGTGCACCGCTATGTTTGGTTAGTATTTAACTCAATGATAATTAGTTTAAAATTGACTTCATAAAGTTTGCACTGCTTGATGAATCCATAAAATTAACTAGAGTTCACTGTTGATGTTTGATTTTTCCATTTTTCATGTAGACCTTTCGAAATTGGTAGTGATGTTTGATACTGCTTAGTCAGAAAAATTTGGTTTTACATGTGAAATTACAGATGATTTAGTTTCTTTGATTATATGGAAATTTGAAGAAAGCTCCCATTTCAGTGAAGGCAGGTTTTGAAACTAGGACCATCAGTATAACTTCCATGGTTTTACCACATTAGTATAAAGCATCTTCAAAAATTTACCGTTAATTGTTGTAACCTGTAACTCCTTCCAATACACAATTTGGTGAACTATGGCTTACTATTATTTTATTAAAAAAAACTGGCATTCATGCTACAAGATTAAAATACTGAAGATACAGGCATTGAGCCAAGGACATGATGTTTATCTTGTCCTACATCTTATATTACTTGAATGAGTCAATGTTAGAAACTCTAGAGCTTTCATCAAAATATGAGCTATGCGTAAATTAATCTAGAATGCAAGTAAGTTTTTCACTTCTGTTACTTGCTGAGACTTAACGCTAAGTAATTTCTTTGTAGATTCTTAAAATAATCTTTTGTAAGCAACATAATGCCGATTAAATACTTGGTAAATATGGTCTTTGCATCTACCACCACAAGCTCCTTGTATTTCAGAGGCTAATTGTCTTTCTGCATTTTCTTGCTGTTGTATACTTAATGTTACATCAGGCTTGCACAAATTGTGTATTGTTCTTGATCAGTATGTCCTAATGGTTAATCCACATGACATTGTTCTTTAATGCAGCTGCAGATTTTGCACAGGAAGCAAGCTATGCGGATCCATGTACTCCTAGAGGATATTCGCACAATTTGGAATCACAAATATTTTCTTATGGCCTTATTAATTCAAAGTCTAAACTTAGATCTTCCCATGCTATTGGTAACTTCTCCAAATGTAGAATGGCTGCACTGAAGCTTCTGGCGAAGGAAAATGGTAGCTACTAGCTAGTCACTTTCTACTCAAGAAAATATTTCATCATTAACTTATTGTTTTTGTTTTTCATCTTTAACTTAAACCTTTTGCATTGGGGAGCCTTAGTGCAACGATAAAGTTGCTGCCGTGTGACCCTTAGATCACGGATTTGAGTCACAAAAATGACATTGACAATGCAATATAAAACTGTGTACAATATATCCAATATGATTTGACTCTTCTTAAGACTTCGCATTGGTGGGAGTTTCATGCACTAGGTTGCCCTTTTAAGGAGTCACTGTATTTTGGTCTTTTTATCATGTCATCTGTTTTTTCTTTCTTGTATTGCAGAAAATACTAATAATGTTATTTGAACAAAATTTGCACTTAAGGTACCATACTGACTTTGGTGCTGGCCATATATTGTCGAACTATTTTGTTTTTTGATATGTCTGTTTCTATTCACGCATGCACAGTGGATAGTATAGGAAAAGAAAGTTATTCATTTTATGCTCTCTGCAGAAAAATGTTTGGATCAGCACTGTCATTTTGGACTTAAATTTATACCTAAGCTCGAAGGTAGATTTTTTGCAACCGAGAATTTCTTCTACACTTCAAAGGTCAGTTAATTCAATTTCAAGTAGTTTCTGAAGTTAATCAAAAATTTATTTTCCAAACACTACAATAGAGTGTGTCACACCCTGGACCAATTTTCTCCTTATTCAAAGGGTAGATACAATTCAAGGAATAACATGAACTAACTTGTAAAAAGTGAAATTTCTGAGTGAATTTTAATGTCTCCCCAGTAATGTGCTTAAAACTTGAATACAAAAAAGTGCATATGAGTTGCTTGCCCCATTGTCGAAAACATTCACAAGGAATAGATGTAAAAGTCATAACAATATCACAACACCAGTTTATGTTATTGAAAATGGGTAATGTCAAGCATAATTCATGACTGTCATACACATGGCCTTGGCCAAAACCAACAGAATCCAACATAAAACATTATACTAGAGCATACAAGTATATCTAATAGCAGTGACAATACAATGAACGCAAAAGAAAAACCATTCACATAATCACTCAAAAGTAAGGTCTAAAATGTGAATAGCATAGCTTTTTTGATGCAAAAGGTGATAATGCTCACCTTGAGTGCCCCTCAATGCCGGTCTCACGGCAGTACAAAGGGAGATAAATCATGGAATTAGCTTATAGCTGACCACCATGTGACCACTCAGTGGAAGGATTTTTTCCTCATAGGCATGCGTCCGTCGGGAATTGATCCTTGATCCAATGATGTAAATTTGTCTCCTGATGACCACCGCAGCATGGCCGTGGGGGCATAAATAGCATAGCTCTATATCATACGAGCCCCTCCTCTATGCTAGCTATGGACATGCACCACCTTCTGCCAGATAATACAACACCAATGATTAAGGTGTTAGTCAATATCAGAAAAATATATAAGAACAAGATATATACTAATAAAAAAAACCCTAATACTGAATACTAAGAGAATAAGATTCTTCTAGCTTCCTATAGGCTATCAACTTTGATCACTAAATAATCAATAAAGTACAGGTTCGGTAGCATGCAGTCAGCCCACCAATAGCGTATGCATTTGTATATATATAAGAATGCTATGCAATCTATGCAACCACCTATACAATGGCAATCCAACTCCATGCTATACAGTGACAACCATATATGATAATGCATGATGGGGCTGACACCCATCCTGTGTGTACTTCTACAGCACACCACAACATGTACAAGTGATTGGCATCAATATATATATGAAATTGGTCATGGCAGTGCCACTTAAAAAGCTTAGTCGGCACCAACAAATTTAGTGGTTAATCCTCATCAAGTTATTTGTAATTCTTCGTGCGTTGAAGAAACAATACACATATGCACACTCATATGTATAAGATACAATATACACCGGAAAAAAAAATATTGTGATGCAATTCAAGGCTAAATGAAAACTTACCGCACTTCTTTAGGGGATTAAACATTTGTCCTATGAGCTTCTTGCTCCAAATTTGAAGTGATTGCCTTTGAAAGTAGGAGCAACAAGATTAAAGCACTTCTTATAGTGCCATTATACAGATTGAAATCCCTAACCTTTAGCTGAAACACCATGAATCTACCTCACTAACTGCTAGACCAAGCAAATGCTGGTTAAATTGATCTTGATATTGAAGAGCAATTTGATTATTTTTAGGAACCCACAGCTATCAGGAAGCAGATCGCTTTTAATTCATTTTTCCTTAGGCATCCTTGTTTATGATATGAATTGTTAACTGACATGTTATATTTGATAGTTCTTTGGCCTTGGAGAGACATTATCACTTTCTGATTTGATATTGGCTGGAGAAAAGTACTGCAGTGAAGATTGGCTACAAATCAAAATTGAATATGATACTTATCACGACGAAGATCTCTCAAGGTTTTGTTTTTCTTCAGCATATATCTTGGCACTGCTGCACGATACTCTTGGAATTGATTTGGATGATAGAAGGTATTGGCTGTGCTATGCCCATTGCTTAGTTTATATATAAATTTGGTTATCCCCGTTGCTCAGTATCTATAAATTTCAAGTACATGTCTTTCTGTTTCGGCTTAAGTTTATCTACACATAAGAATTTTGTGAACTTTTCTTCCTGAACTTGGTATGGCTATAAATTTGGCTATCCCCGTAACTTGGTTTTAATCTATATATTGTTTATGAAGCAGGATTGTCTTTGCAAACCAGGTTGGTAATGTCCCACTAGATTGGGCATTGGGCGCTTTCATAGTCAGACAAGCTTTACAATCAAGGATCGAGACATCTGATCAGGTTGCTGCAGTTTTCCGTAACGGTTCATGGTCATGGCGCTCTCCCATTGTTGCCTCCATCTTACTGATCCTCACAGCATGGTTTCTTCTGCTATGGATAAAACCAAAGTTGAAGAATATATACGACTTAGAGAAAGGCCGTTATACACCGACTCTGGTTAAACATTGATTTGGTGCGGGATATCATCATCATTGTTAAATTGTTTTCTTCCAACTATTTGAGATACTATTTAATTCGAGATGTGTCCACGAGAGAGGGAGATAGTTTTGTATTAAGTAGCCGACTGAGTGATCTGTATTCTAGTGATTAAATTATGATTGTGCGATAGGTCCCTCTGTGTATTTATTACGAAATATATAGTCGAGTTCGTCGTGCAATGTATTCCCATAGTTTCTAAACTTATTTCATTTCCACCACCTAAACATTGTTGATTTTAGATTAAAATCATAGGTGGAGGGGGTGAAATGAAATGGATTTGGAAATTGCAGGGGAAGTTTGACATTTTTAAAATGGTAGTTGGTCACAATTTTCCTTTTCAATTTCTACGTTGAAAATTATATTAATAACTTTAAAGTTGATATTTTATTTGAAGAGTTATTAGTGCACTGGCCAAGCTCTCTTTGCAAGTACAATATCTGCACTTAGGGATTTTGCTAAGACATGGGTTGCTGCTTTCGCAATGCTACATAGGTGCCAATGACACTAGGCGCTACTACTATGGTAGCAAGAGAGGTCACAATTAAGTGTGATCATTGAGTATTCATCCCATACAAGGGGAAATTGCAAAGCAAAGTTGCCAATGTCTGCGAGATTATAGCTCACAACCAAAATTACAAACTTAGCAACGAACGTAAAAAAAAAAAAAACTTCCATGTCAAGTACTCATACATGTATCAACTGCACTAACCTACATGAGCAACAATAATATAATATGTGAAGCTTCATGCGGATGCCAAACATATTGTTGGGATCAATGATACATGATGATCATTAATGATGTGTTCGTTAACATTCAAGATTTGAGGTATTAGAGTTTAGGGTATTGCATATTCAGGTATCAAGGTTTAGGTTTTGTGGTATTAGAAATTTGGGGTAAGGGATTAGGATTTAGGTGTTATGGTTTAGGTTATTAGTGTTTTTAGGGTTTAGGATTATGATTTAGGGTTTAGGTTATTAGGGCATTCAGGTATAGGATTTTAGGGAATTTGGATTTATGGTTTTGAAGTTTGTGGTATAAGGGTTTAATGTTTAGGAGACTTAAAGCTCATGTAATTCACTTACCATTTTACCCTTGTTACTTTAGAAAGTGACATTGTTACTTATATCCATTTTTCATTTTCATAGTGATAGTTCCTTCGATATTAATTTTTTTTATCTATTCTTTAAAAAGTTACATTCCTTATAATCAAGAGACAAAGTAAATTGTTGTTCATCCAATATATTATTTTCAGAACTAAATGTGTGTTTTAGGATGCCGATTAATGCTAGAAAAGTTAAAAATTTCTTTTACAATAATGGAGAGGATAAGAAAACTTTGAGTGTTTTGTAACTATAATTGTAAAATATCAAAATTTATTTCGTTATATATTTCACTAAAATAAAAAGAAATTATAAAATAATTCTCAAGTTCCAATATAGAACTTAAGGATTCTCATAAATATTTCATCTGTTCTTTTAATAAAAGTTATATTTTATAAGTTTTGAACTACTACTACTAATATTTTAAATTTTAGATACATTAGTTTCTAATCCATAATTTAAATTATATTCTTTATAAATATTATATAAATTATTTATAGTATTTTGTACAATATTAGTAATATCAAGAAAATAATATAATCTTAATCTTTTATTAGAATTCAAGCATCATAATATATAATTAATATTTCATGTAAAACATTTACCTTTAGTCTAGGGTCTAAAACAAATACAACTTAATAAATATCATGAATATTATAAAAATATTTTTTTATATTTTACTTTCTTTGTTACATGTAAGAAGATAAATCATTAATATATTCATTTTAAATTAAAATTATATTATAAAAATTTATCATAATTAAATGAGAAATAAAATAATAAACATAAAAAATTTGTTCAGTTGCATCGTTAAATACTTTTAAAATTTTAATATATATTTTATGGGTGTAAAAATAAATATATATTAGAATTATTAATAATTTATGCAAAAAAATGAACATAATAAATCTTTATATTTGTTGGAGCAATCAACCCAAGCATGGTTATAGTTTTAATGTGTGTGGCAAAGAGTGTAAGTTAGGATGTTTTGTGTATTTGATATGTGTGTTTAGTCATGCAGGACTTT
>JBAMHZ010419137.1:0-10767 GCA_037177395.1 Alpinia galanga
GAAGAGGGGAAGAGGTTGGCGCGGTGAGGAAGAATCGGGAAAATGAGGGAAATATAGGTTAGGTTTTAATATATATAACTTAGTTTTTAAATAATCAAACCCTAAATTATCTTAGGAAATGAAATCAATCAATTCCTCACAAAAGTGATAATTCAAACAAGTTTCACCAAAGCCTATTTAATCTATCCTCACAAATCGTTATACAAAGTTCATTTAAATCCCAGAAAATTTCTAAAAATTCTGAAAAAATTCTATAAAATAATTTCTCAATTAATACTTATTATTTGAGTATTATTTAATTGCGATATATTACACTCGCTACCACTGTCATTCTATTGGATTTCGACCATGATTCAGTCAGAATCTAGTCACAGTCCGACCAGAAATTGACTGTCGTTTGATCGGGCACCGGAATTCGACCGAATTACAGTAGAATTCTCACCAAAGTTTATCTAAAATTTGGCCGAATTGTAGCTGCCAATGCTGCAGCCGCTAGTGGTCGATCTCGGTCAGAATCCGACTATGATTCTATCGACTAAAACTTAAGATGATTAACCTTATCCTATGAATATTTAACAAGGCACTAAGTAACCTATAAGATATACTCTATCGACCATCAATATAAATTAAAAAGTATTTACATGAACAGTTTAAGTAGATACAACATTTTTAATTTATTACTGTATTTGAAAGAAAATTTTATAGATATACTGTAACTGAAAATTTCTCACCGCTTGGGAGATAAAATCGTATATTTTAAACTTTTGTCAACTTGCTTGAATATTGTGTCATCTATCTTTTCTTTATTACTGTGGTTCTAGTTGAAAATTTAGATGCACTTTCACGTCCTCTTTATCACTCGAATCTTCATCACCATCCCAATATTAAAAATGTGGCAATTTTTTTTATAAATAAATTAGGAGGAGAATGTCTCCTCTCCTTTTTTTTCTTCTTTCAAAATTAAAAAATTAATTAATTGGTAAAGTTTAGGCATCTAAATTATTTTTTTAAAAAAAAATTATAGCAATTTAAGTGAATGATGATCTGGATACTTTAATTCCGTTTTTTTTTGTTTATTCCTCAAAGTGGATATGTATATATACAGCAAGAAGAGTAAAGTAAGAGAGAGAAATCAAAAGCGACATGGTCTGAGACTGAGGTCTTGTCAGCAGCAGCAGCAGGCAGCAGCAGGAGGCTGAGTCTCCCGCTGCTTCCTTCTTACCAACTCACGCACCAGATGAACACGAGAGCCTTGTGATCTTCGGCCGCTTCCTCCTCCTCTGCCACCGTCACACTCGATTCTTCGACTTCAACCTCCATTTTGCTTCTCTTTATCGCGCTCCCCCGTCCTGTGTCTCCATAACTTTTGCTGCACAACTTGTCGGAGAGTTCTTGTTTGTTCTTCCACCGCTCGCCGCTGTGGTGTAGATTCTGTAAGCGATGGAGGTGTGTGCCCTTGCTGCGATGGATTTAGGTCCAGTTCGCGGAGACTTAACCCATCAGATTGTTACTTTTTTGCTCGGATTGAAAGGGAAAGGAAAGTACTGTTCTTGTGCTTGAATTTCTGGGGGGAAAAAAAAATCGAAGCTTGGTAGATCTTGTGCTCCATACGTTGCCAATGGCAAACTGCGGTCGTTTCTTCTCCCTTCTGGTGCTGGCTCACCTTGCGCTAACCGGCTTTTTGCGCACCTCCGCGGAGCTGGCCGACGAGGCCACCATGGCGGGCCTCCAGAAGGAGCTTCCCTATGCCGGTTGGGACTCCGGCAGTTCCAACTACTGCTCGTGGCGCGGAGTCGTATGCAGCGTCGACAACGGCTCCGTCGAGATTCTCGAGCTGCCCCACCGCAACCTCCAAGGTAATATCTTTCTCGTTTCCAAGCTAACATCTCTCAAGTTCTTGGACCTTTCGAGCAACATGCTCCGCGGACCCATTCCTTGGGCTATCGGGAAGTTGCAGGCGCTCGAGTTCCTTGATCTGTCCATGAACAAGTTTGAGGGCTTGATTCCCCCTTCAATTGGTAGTCTAATTAACCTCAGATCATTGAACCTTTCAAATAATTTGCTTTCGGGTGAAGTACCTGACGATTTGAGGTACCTAGAGAGATTGCAGGTTCTGCTTCTTTCTGGGAACAAGCTCGGTGGTTCCCTTCCCGGATGGGTGGGCGATCTCACCGATTTGAGGGTGCTCTCCGCCTACGAGAATAGCTTTGTTGGTGTTATTCCCAAACGCCTGGGCTTGATCTCCCAACTAAAGGTTCTCAATCTGCATTCCAATCAACTTGAAGGAGGGATTCCCGACAACATCTTCCGGTCAGGGACCTTGGAAGTGTTGGTGCTGACAATGAACAACTTGAATAGCAGCCTCCCTGATTCGATTGGTAACTGTAAACATCTCTCGAATTTTCGAGTTGGGAATAACAATCTCGTCGGGAGCATTCCTGCTTCGATCGGCAATATGAGTAGCCTTACATACTTCGAGGCTGATGACAATCATCTCTCTGGCGAGATTGCTCCAGAGTTTGCACAATGCTCGAATCTCACTCTTTTAAACTTGGCCTATAATGGTTTTACTGGGATTGTTCCTGATGAGCTTGGGGAGCTGAAGAACCTGCAAGAATTCATCGTCTCCGGCAATAACCTTGGGGGCAAATTTCCCAGATCAATGCTGAGGTGCAGGAACCTTAGCAAACTTGATCTAAGCTACAACCGATTCAATGGAAGCTTGCCTGAGGACCTTTGCGATATGTCGAGATTGCAATTCTTGCATCTGGATCACAACTTCATCAGTGGGGGGATCCCTCAAGGGATTGGAAATTGTAACAGGCTGCTTGAGCTGCAGATTGGGAGTAACTATCTCGCCGGTGTCATCCCGCCTGAGATTGGTAAAATAAAAAACTTGCAAATTGCTCTCAATATCAGCTTCAATAATCTCCAAGGCCAAGTTCCTCGGGAACTGGGTAAACTCGATAAGCTAGTGGCTTTGGATGTGTCCAACAATCAACTTTCTGGATACATTCCAACAGATCTCAAAGGTATGCTAAGTCTAATTGAGGTCAATTTCTCAAACAACCAGCTAAGTGGCCAAATACCACTTTTTGGACCCTTCCAGAAGAGTCCTCAGTCAAGCTTCCTAGGAAATGAAAGGCTATGTGGTGATCCGCTGACTTCAGATTGTGGAACTCTGTTTGATTCAGACTATACTTCAGATCGCCACAAGGTTTCGTATAAGGTAATACTTGCTGTAGTTGGTTCTGGTTTAACTGTCTTCATTACGGTATCAGTTGTCGTGGGCTTCTTTATGTTAAGAGAGAAACAAGAGATGGATGCCAAGGCAAATAAAGTTGCAGGAGATATAGTTATGACTCATCCAGAGATAGCAGCTGGAAATGTGTTTGTCGAGAGTTTGCGACAAGCAATAGACTTTGTAAGTGTTGTGAAAGCGACGCTGGATGATTCAAACAAGGTAAGCAGTGGCACGTTCAGCACTATGTACAAAGCTGTCATGCCTTCAGGGCTGGTAGTTTCAGTTAGTAGGCTAAAATCTGTGGACAAAACTGTGACTCACCATCAGAACAAAATGATCAGAGAGCTCGAGAGGTTCGGAAATCTCTGTCATGCCAATTTGATGCGGCCTATTGGTTATGTCATCTATGAGGATGTTGCACTCTTGCTTCATCATCATATGCCGAATGGAACATTAGCGAATCTTCTCCATGATACAGCAGAATCTGAGTATGAGCCCAACTGGCCAAGAAGGTTTTTTATTGCAGTTGGAGTTGCTGAAGGATTAGCTTTTCTTCACCATGTTGCGATTATTCATTTGGATATTTCTTCGAGTAACATACTTCTCGATTCACATTTTAATCCATTGTTCAGGGAGATTGAGATATCGATGCTTTTGGACCCGTCGAAAGGAACTGCAAGCATCAGTGCATTGGCAGGATCCTTTGGTTACATACCTCCTGGTAACTTAAGAAATACATTCTTTTCATTTTACTTCTTGTTCGTCGTTTGGTACAATCACATGGAACTGATGCATTGTTGCATTTGTTTTTTTTTTCCTTTTTTTCTTCCTTTTCTATCAGAATATGCCTATACAATGCAAGTTACTGTATCTGGAAATGTTTATAGTTTCGGAGTGGTGTTGCTCGAGATCTTAACATCCAAGTTACCGGTGGATGAGATCTTCGGCGAGGGCATTGATCTGGTCAAATGGGTTCATAGTGCATCCGAACGAGGTGACACCCCAGAACAGATTATGGATGCGAGACTCAGTACATACTCATTTGCTTGGAGGAAACAAATGCTAGCAGTTTTAAAGATCGCAATGCTCTGCACCGATAAGACACCGGCAAACCGGCCAAAGATGAAAAAGGTAATTGAGATGCTGCTCGAATCAAAAGATAACTAGAGGATGTTCCAGTGGTTGCTCTTGCGCCGTGCTACAAAGATACAAAGCATCTTGAGCATCTCTAGAACAAACATTGAACATGCCAAGAAGTATCACTTCTATGAAGCGGTATTTACAATTAGCACTTCGATCGCCAAGATAAGCGAAAACATGTAAGTTTGAATGATGAGCTGTTGGTTTCACTTGATTCAAAATGCCATTTATCGGCCTCTCACGCGGTTTCCGGTATACCTTTCTGTTCATTAGTTACTACATTTAGCAGCCCTACCAAGCATTACAGTAGTGAACTTGACATGCTTTTGTGAGGGCTGATCTTGTCAGTGTGTTATCATATTAATGTTAAAAGTCCCCTAAAGCAACTTGTCTTGGATGTCACATGAATGGTTTGGTTCCTAATGCAAAGCTTTAGTAGCTTAACTAATGATATATTCATCAGTATAAGGAAATGAAAATCTTGCTTAGCTTTTTATTTCTAATTAAGTAGATAGTGAGATACTGATACAGGTCAAGTTTGAAGCATAATTTGTTGCAAAGTGTGGGTTGGCATTGTTTCCACTTTATTAAGCTTTAAGAAATGGGATAATAGTGTGGACCAGATGTTGTCTAAAAGGCATCTCCAGACAAACTCAATGGCGTTGTTTGACCTTTTGGTACAAAGCATTATTGTTGGCGCACACACCATTTCCATGTGAATCAATAATCATCATGTTGCATTTCTTACAGGAATAATAGGGAAGGATTGTCCTTCCTTTATGACCTCATCTTAAAATAAATTTGTTAGGACAATGCCTTTGTTTTTCTTCTTCTTCTGTGGTATCTGCTTGGAGGGGGATGCAATCATTTTTGCCCTAAAATTAATTGTCAAGTTGTGCACTCTGATCTTAAATTTACCAAAGGGTGTATTTCCCTTTTATTAAAACTCTAGGACACTTATTCGCCCATCTACCCCCTCAATAGTGGTGACATAACTCTTATATTAGTAGTAGGTCATTGAAGTATTTTTTTTGAGATGGATCGACTCAAGGTGGAGTGGATTGATTCGTCATAAATTTAATATTTAGTAGGGAGGGATGAGCCAGGTTGTCATTTTGACGGTTTGAGAAATTTTTAATCCAATATAAGACGAGTTGCGAATTAGGTGAGTTGGTCCACATGCCATAACTTTATTGTATATTAATTTTTTGATTAAATTTAATTTATAATCATTTAATCCTTTACATTGCACGAGGAAGTCATTTTGATATTTTCTCTGATCTTTCAGTAGCGTAGGACGTGTTATCTGTTTGATGTTTTGTTTTTCTTCTTTCTTTTAAATTTCTAGCTAGCTGTTTTTTAATAACGAAATCTCTCTCTGTCTTTGTTCTTTATCAATCTCAAAGGCATTTTTAATGAATGACTTTAGGGATTTTGCTTCACTTTTTACAATTGGATTCGAAAAGTACAAGAAGTATATAGAGATCTCCTCTCATATATTTATTTTTATTTACCCTCATGGTATAGGATTGTATGCCCTTTGACTTTTTTTAGACTTGGTACGCTGCACCATTGTATTTTACTTGATTAATAAAGTTTTTAATTTTCTCAACCCGTTGATCAACCTAAATCCACTGTAGATCGGCTAATCTTAATTCGTAACTCATGCGGATTGATCGGTTTAGGCCCGCAATAATCTTGGATTGATAAATTTTAATATAATCTACTTAAATTATTTAACAGAACGGATCAATCCGACGGATCTACAAATTGACAGTTTTAAATACTTTTCCAAAAACAACTTCACGGTCATTAGTCATTTCTGATTCGTATGAGCTTGATAAGAGCATTGAGCATTGGTGGACTTATGGGATTGTACTTAAAAACACTTCGATAGATGGAAGTATTGGTGTCTTGCATTCGTGGGAGCACTTTTTTTTTTAATTGATGGTCATCTAGTAAGTAGTCAAAATCATGAATTATTATAGCATCAAATCCTTAGGAATTATCCTCTTTATTCAAAAAATAAAAATGTTACTCTATGTCCACACTGATCTCCTGCCTTTAGCTGGAGGCAACTCCCTTGTTAGTGCACCCAGCACTGAGTGACTGGATTGTCTTGGAGCACTGATTGGCTGAAACTCCCCTCCATGCTTGCCTCTAGATACAGGAGATCTAGCTTTTGTCTCCTCACCTCCCATTGAGTCTACTCATAACTAACAGAATAGGAAAAGCCAGGTATAATGCCCCTCTACTCCCTACCTATGTGGGAACATAGAGCTGAATACGATATTTCTCTTTAACCCTTCCAGCTGTCTAGGAAGCAATGGCTCGTGAACAGTGCAGTAGCTCTAGAATGGTTCAAAAGAATCTAATGAAACATTGATAGGGATCTAGCTCTTAACTACAGGCTCTCCTAGTTTTCTACTACATGGATGAGAAGTGGTCGAATAAGTGTTAGGCCAGAAAGCAGAGTCTCACCTTGTGACCCTGAGCTTTGTGTCCTTGCTCTATAGGCATTTCAAACACTGAATCTAGGTTGAGGGATGAGAAACTCTAACATAAGGGGTTATTTTATGCCAATTTACACACACACATGCAACGCCTAAACCAAACCCCCCAAGCCACAAGCTTTTACGAGCAAAGTTCATAGACAAATTTAGCTTGTAATAAGTCTCACAGTCTGAGAAGAAAGATAAGCACGAGTACTACAACACAAACAGATAAGGTGATAGTTGGTAGCCACCACAGATGGGTTTGAAAGTTCGGTTAGTGAGATTTCTTCTTCCTCCGTCTGTCCTCAGATTTCTCGGATGCATTTTTCAACTGTACAATAAAACATTTTTTTTTAAAAAATGAAAGAAAAGAAAATTCCCCACCAAACTCAATCAATTAGCCAAATGAAGAGTGCTTGAAGTAAAACTCAGCTTACCATGATGATGAGAATGCGGACAAAAACAGCAACAAAATCTGTAAAGAGAGTAAGAGCATGTTTCACGTAGTCCAACTCTCCATGATAGGCTCTCTCCAAAATCTCTTGGGTGTCGTAAATCATGTACCCAACGAAAATTAACAGTCCGAGGTAAAGCTGGAAAGAGAATCAAATTTAAATTAAATAGGTCAAACACATGGCGAAGAACTTCCACAATTCACTTGTTTTCTACTGAAAAGTAAAGCTTACCTCGATCTTGAACCCGGCAGCAGATTGACCAAAGATGGAACTAGCGAACTGCAACCATATGAGGATGGAAAAGCCAGAAGACAGCAACCCACCTAAGTAAAGATATTCTCTCCTCTTGGCAAGGAGGGCAGCTCCTGAGAAACACGCAAATGCAATGGCAGTCCCTACAAAGGCAGTGACAAGTATGCTGCAACAAATATCAACCATCAGTTATGTAAAATGGAACTAGCTATGCCTCGCCAAAAAAATAATGCAACACACAACTAATGCAACTTGGATGTCTGTAGGCTCTTTCCTGAATACTAATGTTTTACTAAATGAGTTTTATTATAGCAGGAACAATTAACTATAAAACCGAGTATCATATCAAAAACAAATAAAAAAATTTAAATTTAAATTAACTATAAATAAAGATAATGAGGATGAAATATTGGAACCAATATCTGATAGCAGTGTATTGTCGGCATGTTCTAGCATAACATTCATGCAAACATGCATCATGTTGCAACATGCTTAATATAAGCAGCAGGTACACTGATGAAAACAATAAAATGGTATTTACGAATATAAATGAGTTATTCATGCTTCATGTGAACCCAGAAGAACCTCACACCATAATTCACACATTATGCTTGAAGGACATCAAAGAAAGAACTCTATCATGACCAAATGTTGAAGGCATAAAACAAAATGATGTCGGAGCAAACTTTTGAAAATGCAAACACATCATTGCACTTCAATGCTCCATCCCTCCATTAGAAAAATAGATTTATCTTTGCAATTGTTCAAAATATGCAAATGTCATAGTTTGAGGCTTAAGTTGAGAAATACATGCAACTACATCTAATACCCCATGAACACATATGCAGCTACTCCTAATAACATTGTAGATTTATTTATTAAAATTTCAAATTCAAATATTCTTTAAATATCACCATCTCTATCTCCTCCTTCACAACATCCCCTGTTCTTCCTTCTAGAATAAAAGTGACAAGTTTTTGTTTATTCACTTAGGAGAAGAAAAAGCTAGGCTGCTGCACCTATAAGAGCCATCAGAGCATTCATGTTCTCATTTGAAGACAGAGCTACCAATAAAAGGAGGAGCTACGAGAAACTAGCTAATTTCATCTCTAAGAGTCATTGTCAAGTGTACTTGCATGAGTTGAATCAATATTTAAAGAAAATGACATCTCTGTGCCTTTCTGAGTTATTCCACTGATTATATCTATTTCACATTATGTTTATTTCACAAGAAATTTTATGTGAACTTAAACATGAATACACAAATTTCATGGGTGAAATATAAATGACTGACTGCGTAGAATTGTGCTAACAGTGTTTTTGCTTCTTCTCTGATAGGAGAAAACTAGGTCATTGCATATCTAGGGTCATCGTCAAAACTTATATGAGAGACGAAACAAACACCAAGGACAATTCATTTGAATGCCTTTACCCATTATTCTTCCAAGCTAGGGTCATTGCATATTTAAATCGCTGATGATTTCAAATTAGTCAAGGTAAAAAAGAAATTGAATGTGATATTAAATGTCAATAATAAGAAATGACATGACTGAATATGATGTAGAATCAAATGGTCATTACATTAAAAATTTGGAGAAATCTTTGGAGGAGACATGAATTGATGCTAATACATAATCACAGATGCACAAAATTCATGCAACCTCCTTAGTAGTTGGGTGTGCTTTTATAGAAACAGAAGAAATGAGGTCAATTCAAAATAGTCTATTCAGTCTTCACAAATATAAATGAAGTCTGCCTAAAAATATCCCTTCACCTATGTGTTATAGCAAATGTGTCTAGTTCTACAATTTAATTTATTAATTGTTACTCAAAGACTTTGAATTATGTGGAAGATCGTTGAATTTATTTTATGATGATTATAATTAAATGTTATCATTCCAATCACTCATTTGCTTTCTTTCATACCAACCATACTTTTAAAAATCATCCTCCAGTAACTTATTTATTTCTTTCATACAAGCCATCCCTTTAGATGTCGTCATCCCAACCATTCATTTTTCCCATTGCATTTGGGCTTTACAAATACCAGGGCTCTTCTTTTCCTCCAAGCAGAAGAAATTAAACTCCATTTTTTTTCTTCCATTATTCTTCTTTTCCTTCACTAGGTCTGCTACTTTTATTGGACAAGCCTAAATGCGGTTGCTATTATTCTATTTTTAATACAACTAGAATCATTGTATGATATGACTTTTGATTAGGGCCCAAAAACTTTTAGAACTTGATATGACTCTTAACTAGGGCTCAAAAATTTTAGAGTCTCTTAGGACCTTTATACAACTAGGACCGACTCTTCTACATTCCAGCATTAGGGGCAAAGTAATCTGCCCAGCAAGATGCTCAACATGACCTATAAAGCTGAATAGGTGGTTGCCACTTCCTCCATCCTTGCGTCCTCTAACTACATCTAGCTAAAGGTTTTTTGAAAAAGCATATTAACTAAGCTCTCTGAGTCTACAAGGACTTGTATCACCTCCTAGTTTGCAATCGTGGCCCAAGTAACAAAAGCATCACAGTGTGAAAAAATGATACCTTCCAAATCTTTTGGCTCGAAACTTAGGGAAGGCGTTTACCGAGTCGCTCGATCTTCCCGTATGGTGAGATTCTCCATCATCCTCGCATTCATCTTTCTGGCTCGATTAGAATCATCATCCGTCGGATCTTCGGCAATAACTTTTATAACTCTCCGAGTGGGGACATCCTCAAGGATTGACGACATTTCACTACTTTGTCTAGCCTTCACCATTGTTTGACTCTTTGCCTTTCTTTCACCCCCTCATGGTATATATGCACCCGTTCGTGTGTAGGGTCTTGAGCGAGAAAATTGCGGTAGTCTAAAGTCACTTGGATTAAACCCCAAATACTGCTACAAGTATGGATGCTCCTTTCGGATCCTAATGAGTTCCCTCTTCAAACTATGGCAGCTATCATTAGACTGTTCATACTCCATATGATAAATACAAAAAATATCGAGATGGAGGATTATGAGGCATCCATGTATAACCTTTTGGACGCCGAAGGACCTGGTGCCTCTTGCAAATCTCCATGGCCTTCTCCCTCAAGCTACTTGGCTGCTAGAGGTAGTCAACCACCATAACTCTTGAGCCTTCCTCGGAGGGCCTACATTGGGAATGGTTTGAAACCATCCGATTTGGGTGGCATC
>JBAMHZ010419148.1:0-11801 GCA_037177395.1 Alpinia galanga
CACGATCATGCCATGGGGCCGCAATTTGGGTTGTTTGACGCAGTTAGGTTTTGTTTGATTTTTTATCTTAATTATACGATAATTTAGGCAAATTTTATTCGGTTCAAAGCTCCTATGATAACCTAATCATGAGATCTATAAATAAATCCCTTTAGGAAAGATTTTAATGATCGAATATATATCGAACCTTAGTTCGCTTATTCTCCACCGTTTTATTTTGTAGCGTCGTCTTCTCCTCCGTCGTGCTAGGCTTGGCTAGCACCGATCGGAGGTGAAACCTCATGGATTTTAAAAGTTGTCTCGAGAGATTCCAATGTGGACTTCGATAGAGGTAAGGTTTGTAAGTCTTGTTCAAGGTATCAATGAATTCATTACAATCTCACATGTGTAAATCTTCTTCTATTCGTCCTCTACATTGTGGTTTTTATTAAAAGTAAATTTTCTTAGTCCTCAGGGGATGTTTGGAATGAAATAAAAATTATTTTTTTTTCTTTTCCCATGAGCACTGTCCATGAATGCACAATAACAGTATATATTTCAATCGCGATTAAACGAGAGGGACGGCGGTGACGATCTCAACAAATTTAGGTGAATGGATATGGTGCTCATCCAAATAATGACGCACAACGAATATATATATAGGGCCGACCCATGGCGGGGTGAGTCAACCCATCATAAATCTAACATTTAGCGGCTAGAGGCGAGCCGCCTGCCATTTCGGCAGATTGAAAAATTTTCATTTTAATATAAAGCAGGTTACAGATTAGGCCGGCTCGCGGACTATAATTTTACTATATATCAATTTTTTTATTCTTATCAAATTTGATTTATAATCATTTGATCCTCTACAGTGCGTAAGGAAGTCATCCTAATATTCCCTCTACTCTTCCAGTAGCATATGACGTATTGCCTATTTGGTATTTTGTTCTTCTTCTTTCCTTCAAATCTCTATCTAATTGCTTTCTAATAACGAAACTTCTCTCAGTCTCTATTGTCTATCAATCCTAATGGCATTTTTAATGAATAAGGACCTATCGTATTCTCTGCAATTGGATTTGAGGAGTATGAAAAGCATTTAAAGATTTCCTTTTTCTTAGACATCTATTTTATTGACCATTGTGATCAAAGACTGTATATCTTTTTTCAAATACAGAATGATTCTGTTTTGCACTTGACATGTTGCACCATTATATTTCACTTGAAAAATAAGACTTTTAATTTTTTCAACCTACAGGTCAATCCAAGTCTACTGTAAGTTGACTCGTTTTAACTCGCAATTTATGCAGATTGATCTGTTTAGGCCTGTGATGAATTTGGATTGATAAATTTTAATACAATCTACTTAAATTATTCGATGAGATAGGTTAACCTACTCTAACTTGGTTTGGAGGTGAGATTGAGTGAAATAACGAATTGGCCGCATCCAAATAACTGTGAAAAGAATATGGAAGGGCCTTTAAAATAAAATTATCTTATTTCTTAATCACTGCCATTCTACTAATCCAATCAGCTTGTTAATGATGCTCCGCGAGAGCCACGTATTTTATCATCAACCAGTGGTTTTCGTCTTGATGAACGGTCCTGATTTCGTTCACGTAGCGAGAACATCTTACTTGATGTTAGTCCTAAAGTAAACCGGAGCCTCCGATACCGGAACCCTAAACCCTGGACCTTGGGAAGTC
This sequence comes from Alpinia galanga, assembly GCA_037177395.1. Taxonomy (NCBI): domain Eukaryota; kingdom Viridiplantae; phylum Streptophyta; class Magnoliopsida; order Zingiberales; family Zingiberaceae; genus Alpinia; species Alpinia galanga. Next base: position 1,683 of record JBAMHZ010419148.1, read on the forward strand.
TTTCCTACGAGGTCCTTCGGGTCTCGAAGGTTCCTCTCCTCCCTGCCTGCTACCATTTTCATCCCTTCCCCTCTATTTAAGCTCCAGAATGCTGCTCTCCCACTTGATCTGCTCTACGGAGTGCCTGGTCTATCGCCAATAGCTCTACTAAGTTCTCTCCTCGATCCGACCATGTATCGCGCCGTCGCCTCCCTTGCCTCCAAAGCTCGGTAAGTTTTATTTACTAGAAAGAAATGCCTGACATTTTTTGGTGTTCATGGTGATATCTTACTTGGCCTTTTTGGTTTTGTAGGGTTGCTAGAGGTAGCAGCAGCCGGCAGGTACAAAAGTCTGGACTTTTTTGGGCTGTGTCGAAATTTCTGTTCATTAATGTTTTCGCTTATTGCTTTTTTTTTAAATTAAGTTTTGATTGTGAGCTGCGATCACGAGCATAGATTTAGGGACCATGATTAAAAGAGTTATAGGATGAGTCGATGATTGTAAGAGTTACTATCTATTGCTTTTCTGGATGTAGATTGGTAGTAGACTTGGATCGACTAGGAACTATGCTGCGAAGGATATCCGATTTGGAGTTGATGCGCGTGCTTTGATGCTCAAGGGCGTGGAAGATCTTGCCGATGCGGTGAAGGTGACTATGGGCCCAAAGGTATGGATCTTTGCCTGGTTTATGCTGCCAAATATCATTGATGGGATCAAACAAGGTTTGCATCTCGTAACACAGTGGTTTTATGTTTGATTTGTTTCTTTGATACTTGTTTGAAGGGTCGAACTGTTGTTATTGAGCAAAGCTTTGGTGCACCTAAAGTAACAAAGGATGGCGTAACGGTAGCAAAGAGCATCGAGTTCGAGGATAGAATAAAGAATGTGGGTGCCAGCCTTGTGAAGCAAGTTGCTAATTCAACCAATGATGTAGCTGGTGATGGTAGGTCTTCTGTTTGCTTTGTAATCAGGTTTACGTTTTGTGTTTTAATGGTTATCCAAATAACTACCCAACTATTTTACACGTTTACATATATAATGTATTCTTTATATATTTGAATAAATAAGGTAGATAAATAAGCTGACAAATTATTAACAAGTGTGTACATGAACAATTCATCTATGCCCATGGATCTCACCAATTTAAGCTTACAACAGCTTATTCACTATCTTAGATAACTTGAAAACATATTCAATTTTGTTAATTTTTTCATATTTTTTTCCATGTGAACAAACACAAATGAGCACTTATCAGGTATTGAGACTTGTCACAAACAGTTAGTTCATTTGTGACTGTAACTACCTTTGCCTCCTTCGGCAAGTTGTATTTGGTCATTTCCTCTGAAAATCTCATGAGTGTAACTGCCACGTCTTCATTGATTAAAAGGCTACATTGGTTTCAGTGGCATGTTGCTGACATTGGGTGAGCTTATTATGAGTTTTGTCTGCATTCTTTGGTTAATAATGTGTTTTTTCTTAATAATTTCGATGCATTCTTTTGATTAATGTTTTTTCTCCTGAATTTATGCAGGGACAACCTGTGCTACAATCCTTACAAAAGCAATATTTGCTGAGGGTTGTAAGTCAGTTGCAGCCGGAATGAATGCGATGGACTTGAGACGAGGCATCAGCATGGCAGTTGATGCTGTTGTGACCAATTTGAAGGCCAGAGCAAAGTTGATCAGTACATCGGAGGAGATAGCCCAGGTAAAATGTTATTTGGTATCTAGAATATCATAATAATGAAAAGAAACTGTGAGAGCGTCATAACTTTGGAAATTGTGGCTTCTGATATTGGTCATTTTTTCTTAGTTTCTTATTTATTTATTGCATTATCAACAACCTGATTGAAGGTTGGCACAATATCAGCTAATGGAGAAAGAGATATTGGAGAACTAATCGCAAAAGCCATGGAGAAAGTTGGCAGAGAGGGAGTTATTACAGTCTCTGTGAGTGTCTTATTCTTGGTGATGATCTTTTATGTTAGTTGTATGTGTTATCCACTATAGCAATTACTTATGTTTCTCCTCCGCTAAGTCTTTTTTCTTATTCACTTAAAGTAAATGTGGTTAGGTAATAATTCATCTTTCATCATATAAAACATTAAGGCCTATGAAGCAGCACCAAATTCAAACTGTTGAACCACCCAAGAATTAGGAATGAAATTCATGGATCAAATAAGAAAATAACCTCACACAGGAAAAACTCTTAGAGAAGTTAAATTGAAAATTATATTAATTTGAAGATGATTAAAATACAAGACTTTTCACTCTTTTTATAAACTCGACTTAACAATAAATATAGAAATAAATATTCTAGATAAAGGAAATAAGCTAATCTAATAGAAATTATAATTATTCCATATTTATTGCCTAAATAGAAAATATTAATTACTAAATAACTAACAATTCAAATCTCTAATTTATCGTAGATTCATCAATCTTGAATATTTTCTAATTTATTTTCATTTGTTGTACATGCGTCAATCTTGAATTTTCAATTTATTTCCATTAATGTAAATGCACTAATCTTGAATATTTTTTTAATTTTTTTTTTTTTACAAAGATAAGAAAAGGCAGTCCGGTGCACGAAGCTCCCACTATGTGGGGTCCCAGGAAAAGGTCTATTATCCACAGCCTTACCTTGATTTGCAAGAGGCTGTTTCTAGGATTCGAACTCATAACCAGAGGTCATAAGATAACAATTTTACAGTTGCACCAAGACTCTCATTCTTACCAAAGATGAACCAATTTAAAATTTATCTTCAATTTAATTTCTTCAAAATTATTTTCTTTTCCATATGATTTGATTCCTTGTCTGTATTCTTTTCTCTCACCAAAGAAAACTCATCTCTTAACGAGTCATTGACTTCTCTTCTTAGATTTTCATTTCCAAGCATAAGGAATAATTGCTTCAATAGCTCTTTTTAGCAATGTTTCTTCATTATTTTACTTTTTTGGACATCCCTTCCAATAAGAAAGAAATTGATGTACTTTGTTTCTCTTTTTACACTTTGACTTTGAAATATTCTTTTTTGGTCATCCTTTCTAGTGAGTAAGAAAATATCTAAATCTGTTGTATTGCAAGAACAAAATTCATGCCTTCATTGAAATCATGTGGCATGAAGATGATGATTTTGTAAAACTTGGAACAAATTCAACATACAAAGAAAGACGAATGCTCAAGCTTCTCTAAGCAAATTAGCATATCCTTCAATTTAAAAATTGAACTTGTGTTTAAATAAGATGGAAGGTTAAATAAACAAGCATTGTAATCAATTTTTCTCACAATATGACCAAATAAAGAAGATATCTGGTATGAATGTATCTAATGTAGATATATTGAGGAAATTTGATTTAGTAAATGCAATATGAAAATTTATTGTACTATTAAATATTTTATAAAAGTCATTACTTTGTACAATTTCCATCATCGTATCAACAAATATATTTTTAATCTACAAAATGTTCTTGATAGAAGAAAAGAAAACATTTCTTTTAATTGGTTGATTAACATCAAAGATATAAGTAAATAAGGCATGAATCATACTAAGTGATTTGCAAATTTTTAAATTGTCATTTTGCACTACTAAAACAAGATGTTTGCGGTGTTTAGTTTTTTTTTTTTGGCTTCCCTGGATAACAGGAATGCATTATATTATATGATTTAAAGTCATGATAAGTATTATGGAAATTAGATTCCAAAGAAGTCAAGTTAATAAGAGGTTCTTCTAATATTGCATCATTAAAAGGTTTGTCCAAAATATTATTGGAGGACTTTTCTAAAATGTTTTTAAAGGATTTCTCTAAGGTTGAGTCATGAAGAGGTTTATTTGAACACATTTCTTTTATTTTAGCAACATGCACATGGATTGTAAGAGAGCTAGCATCTTCTGGTAACGGTTTTAAAAAATGACTTCTTGTTGTTATATGCTTATTGGACAGTCATTTATTAAAGTTTAGTGGAATATATCTTTTCATTTCATGCCAATTTGTGATAGATTGTTGTCTATCTTGGTCTCTAATTCTTTGAACATATCTCCAGTAAATTTTAATAGATCCACTAAATGTGAATCTGATAAATTTTACTCGTTCAAAGGAGGGAAAATTAAGTTGGTCAAAATAATTTTCAATGTCATCTAATCAATCAAGAAATACGTTAGAGTCTGTTGTTTCATCAAATGTAGAGACATTTGTGCTAACGAGTAGTTCATAAAAATAATGAGGTTCTTCTTTAGGCATGGGACAATGTGATTGTGATCTTATATATAAATGATGTTATTTTGATTTTATGAATAAGATGCTAATATGCATGAATTTATTAGAAAAGACTAATTAAATGCAAGCAATTTAAACTTATCAACTAAATAAATAAAATTTAATTTTAGGACGAGGAACTGTGTTTATACCAAGATGATGTGAGATCTGTTGATATTAAAGTTGCTCAAATTTTGAATTGGACTAATGAATGAAGATGCTCAATCTGCTCTTTGTTAAATATAGAAAAGACAACCCTTTTCTTGCAATTAAAATTTGACAGCACAATTAAATCTTTTTTAGCAATGCTGTTGGCTCTTGATTATGTCTATGTTGTTTGTGATTGAAAAAGTTAATGCACGATAGTTGTTGCTGTCATGGTGAGTTAGCGATAATGATGCCTTCGAGGGACAATGCTATTGAAATCAATAAAGCGAAGGCGACAAAATCTTTATGTTATTCCCATAAGTGTTCATTGTGGCAATGCAACAAAACAACTATAATATTATTTTTTTTTTCAACAATGTTTTTCCTTTTGCTCCTTTTCTATTTTTTCCTCCACTCTCTCTTTCTCTCTCACTTTTTGTCTCCTTTTTTTTCCTTTCTTTGCCCTCAAATTTTTTTTCTCTCCTCTCTCTCTCTCTCTCTCTCTCTCTCCCCTCATGTTTTTTCGTTTCTTTTTCTTTTTGAGTTTTTTTGTTACTGGTACAACAACAGTACAATAACTTTTTTTTAAGGGGGAGGGAATGACGAGGCCGACTATGCTCAAGGAGGAAGCACAAAAATCCAATTTGAACCCAACTAAAAGAGAACAATAAGGAAGGAGTTGTGGATTAGAATGTTACCAAAACTTGGGGATGATGTGGAATGAAAGGATAATGCAGCATCAAATTTGAATTGTTAAACCATCCAAGAACTAGAAATGAAATAGATAAAGCAAATAAGAAAATAACATCCCATACAGGAAAAACTCTCACATAGAGAAGTTAAATTGAAAATTATATTAATTCGAAGATGATTAAAATACAACTCTTCACTCTTTTTATAAACTCGATTCAGCAGTAAATATAAAAATAAATATTCTAAATAAAGAAAATAAACTAATCTAACAGAGATTATAATTATTCCCTATTTATTGCCCAAATAGAAAATATTAATTTATAAATAATTAACAAATCAAATCTCGAATTTATTGCAAATCCATCAATATTTTGAATATTTTCTAATTTGTTTTCATTTATTGCAAATGTGACAATTTAAATATTTTTCAATTTATTTCCATTAATGCAGATGTGCAAATCTTGAATATTTTTCAATTTATTTCCTTTTACATTGGATGAACCAATTTGAAATTTATTTGTAATTTAATTTCTTCAAAATTATTTTCTTTTTTCTGCATGTTTTGATTCCTTGTTTGCATCACGCTGCTTCTTGAAACATTTATAGTAATTATTTTCCACCTGTTTAATATAAGCTTAATTTGCCTTTTCACATTTAGCTTTTTACAACAATTTGTTCATAGTTGAACTGAGCCATAGACAGATTACCTTTGTAATTGCCACAAACATAAAAGAAAAAAAAATGCAAACTAACTCAATTCATTCTTTCTGGTGAAGTTATGTAGAACTGAAGCTTTTATGAAAAAATTGCAAAAACATGAAATTTTTCATTACTATTTGTAATTTTTTATTGTGGTCTGATACCATTGCTTTCCATATATCCCATCACCTACAATTTTCAAGGCATCTTGGGACCAGAAAATGATATATGGATTCACTGGGCTATTGGATCATATGTAATGCAGATCCACCATGCATGTCATGTTTGATTAACGTAACAACTATCAATCATTTACTTAATATCTTGGGAGTATCTGATGCTTACTAATTAATAGGAATTGGATAACTTGTGTGAAACGTAGCTAAAGAAAATAATGCAAATAAGTCATTGACCATGTTCTTTTCAAGGATGTCTTGGGAAAATACTTTTTGTATCATATTTTTCTTACTAATCCATTATGATTTGAATTCAAAATAATTTCCATTTACTGTTAACTAGCATTCTATTAGATTGCATTTCCTATATGTCAATACCATTAAAATTATTTAATCAAACATGGCATTGGATTTTGATTGGTACACAATGGAGCATCTATAAATGCTTTTTGTCCTTTTTTTTTTGGGCATACAATTTAACTATTGATGAAGATAAATCTGATGCACGTAACTTCTGTTTTGTGCCCAAAAAATTATTTCTGATTGTGCATACTGTGTAGCCATGTCTGCTTTCAGTAGTTTAATAAATTTAGCTTCTTCTGTTGAGTTTTCTTCTGTGTTTTATAAATTTGTGTTTGCTTTGTCTCTAATTTGACTATATACCAATTATCATTGCTCATGAAAATTATCTGGAATTTGATCTACTCTGTTAGGATGGTAAAACCCTTTACGATGAACTGGAAGTAGTTGAAGGAATGAAACTTGACAGAGGGTACATATCACCATATTTCATTACTGACCAGAAGAATCAAAAATGTGTAAGCAGCATATCACGATCAAGTACTTTCCATCCATGAAGCACTTATTATATTGGTTTATGAATGAAAATTTTTGTTTTGCAGGAACTTGAAGATCCTCTTATTTTGATACATGAGAAGAAGATCTCAAATGTCAATGCCGTAGTCAAGGTGTTAGAATTGGCATTGAAGGTGAAGTATCATGATGCATATCTCAGAATGTTTTTACCATTGATAATAAATACTGATATTTTTCTTCTGTGTTCAGATACAGAAACCTTTGCTAGTTATCGCTGAAGATGTAGAAAGTGATGCTCTTGCAACTTTGATTCTCAATAAGCTTCGTGCTGGAATTAAGGTCAATAAAACGATCTTTTTGTGTATTGGTACATGTGATTTCAGTGTGGCACCTAGTTCTGGCTACATTCCAGCACCAACTGAGCTGTTATCGTACAGGTCTGTGCTGTTAAAGCCCCTGGTTTTGGGGAGAACAGAAAGGCCAGTTTGCATGATCTTGCTGCTCTCACAGGGGGATCTGTGAGTACATTTAAATAGACATTGTTTGGTGTTTGTCCATTAAGGTGTGGTGAATCAATAAATTATTTGCTTGCATGGTTTAGGTCATAACAGAAGAACTTGGCATGAACCTTGAGAAAGTAGAGTTTGAAATGCTTGGAGCATGCAAAAAGGTGTAGCTGTGTTTTTTTACACTTTATTGTTCTTAGTTTCATAGAGTCAGTAGCCTGCATTCTGAACTTGGAATTGACCACGTTATTAGTATAGCCGTCCAACTGGAAACATTGGAATTTATAAATGGTTATAATGTAGGTGACAATCTCAAAAGATGATTCTGTGATTCTGCATGGTTCCGGTGATAAACAGGCTATTGAAGAGAGATGCCAGCAGGTCAGTCTCTTTTACATCTGATCAATGAGATACTGAAATAAATTAATGGAATCATGCTTGTATTTTGTGATTATTTTGCCTTCCATTCATGCCAGATACGATCTGCCATTGAATTAAGCACATCTGATTATGACAAAGAAAAGTTGCAAGAGAGGTTGGCAAAACTTTCTGGTGGCGTTGCTGTTCTTAAGGTATTATTTCGAGTTGGAGTTTCACTTTCATGACTTGCTGCTAAAACGATGTGTTAGAGCAAATAGTTGGTGTTTAAGCATTAATTAGTTTACGCTATTGCAACTTTCTAGTGTCTTAAGAATAATGGTTTAAAGAGTTTTAGCATTTATAGCCGGATCAGTATGTATTCTTGTTCTGTAATTTTCTTGACTAATCATAATCATAGGTGGTGGCAATTTCTATTTTGAGCTCTTTCATGGATATGATTTTTGCAGATTGGAGGGGCTAGTGAAACAGAAGTTGGTGAGAAAAAGGACAGGGTGACAGACGCTCTTAACGCTACAAAAGCTGCCGTCGAAGAGGGCATTGTACCAGGTATCTGATTTGGAATATTCCCAGTGTTTTGTTCATTTCTAGTGAAATTCTTGAGATATTTTATTCACGACAGTTGGAGATACTCATTGACTATTTTCAGGTGGTGGCGTTGCACTTCTTTATGCATCCAAGGAGCTGGATAAGTTGCAGACGGCCAACTTCGACCAGAAGATTGGCACCCAAATAATTCAAAACGCCTTAAAGGTTCTCGACTATCTTGTAGAGCTAAAGCTGGTAATTTATTACGCCGTTGTGTTTCAACTTTCCAGTCTGAACTTTTCCAGGCTCCAGTATATACAATTGCTTCCAATGCTGGAGTAGAGGGAGCAGTGGTCGTTGGCAAGCTTTTGGAACAAGATAATCTCGACCTTGGTTATGATGCAGCCAAAGGTCAGATTAATTCCCACTCTGAGTTTCTTAAAAGGGTTTTGTGACTAGTTAAAGACATTGATTATCTTTCTTTCATGACCAGGTGATTACGTAGACATGGTGAAAGCAGGCATCATTGATCCCTTGAAGGTCATCAGAACTGCATTGGTAGATGCTGCAAGGTGAGTAAAATTATGCTTTTTCTGTGTTCCTACTGAAAGTCCATTTGGCTTATTAAATCCAAACTCATTTTACGTTCATTTGCTATTACTTCAGCGTTTCCTCGTTGTTGACTACCACTGAAGCTGTAGTTGTTGAGCTACCAAAGGATGAGAATGATGCTGCTGCCATGGGCGGAATGCCATACTGATTTCGTTGGATTATACAATTTCACGAGATCTTGAATTCTGATCTGTTATCAGGGTCAGGATTTTTCATATCGGAAGCATTTTGTTATGGTAGTTGAGGCTAGTGTTAATGGTAAAAGTTAGAATGTGTTTTTTTTTTTGTTGGTTGCTGCCAAAATTATTGTGATTGAAAATGCTTATAAAAGACATCATTCGAGGACGACTTGCTACTGTTAAGACTGTTGACAATAATAGAAGAGAGAACTGTACTCAGTTTTCAAATTGTTTCATTTTGCCCGCTGTAAGGATCGTGGTTCTTATTAATATACATGTGTCATTAGAAAGCATTTAGCAGCAGAGTAATGTAATGGCTACAAAATTTGCGAGGATAGTCCAAGTGAATTTTTGTTTGTTAGCACTGGGGTATTTGAATCTTTGGCTCGATTATTCCCTGACAATGTTCAATTCTATCTCATGATTCTTCGGAAGTCTCTTCAACAATTAAGTTGGAAGAGGTTGAAGTTTCAGTGAATTTCTATTAATCATTTGGGTAAATTAAGGAAGTACTTACAACTTTTTAGTCGGTCAATTTAGATTCTGCAGTCGCATTATTCCTGAAAGACTATTTAATGACGAAGTCATACTTCATCTGTTAGGTAAATTTTTGTACAGAGAGTTATCTCTATGAATTTTTTAAAAATTTATTATTAAACTGTGCTTTAGCAAAGAATTGAATTATGTTCTTAGTGAGATGTTTCGTCGCACCACGAAGTGAAATTTTTAATAAACTTAGGCAGCGATGTGAAAATGAGCTAATTGGCCAATTAGGTCATGTACTTGGGCATTTATGTGTTGTGCTTGGGCAAGCCTGAGACGTGACACCACCATGGGTCCGGTCCGTACGGCCTATATATATATAGAAAAATATATAGAGAGAGATTTGATACGTTGCGCGTCGATTTCCTGTGTACTTATGAGCGCTATCGTTGTTGCCAGAATTCATCACCATCAAATCCAAACTATAATCCAATAGGGCCTGTGAACCTTAGGAGGTCAGCGCCGGAGGGATCCGAGTCGAATTTCGGTCGAAATTCGGTCGGAAATAGTTGAAATCACGGCCGCTAGTGGCGCGGCCACTGGCGCCGCGATTCCGACCGGCGACCGGGGAATGGCCGGACTCGGTGCCTGACTATTCCCCGGCCGG
>JBAMHZ010419179.1:0-11799 GCA_037177395.1 Alpinia galanga
AATAAAGAAGACCTAAAACCATGTGATCCCAAAGAACTCAAATAATTAAATAAGGTAACTATATTTTCATTAAAATAGATTTTTATCTACAAAGATTGCAAAATGATATATATAGAAAATCAGCAGGTTAGTATCTCTAAGTAACTTTATGTACAGCAAAATCACTGAAATATCAAAAGGGTGCCTAAGCCTGCAAAGATGGAGGTCAAGGAAAGCATACATTAGCACAAATTGCTAAGTGAGTAATAAGAATAGATGTACATGAATTTAATCTTATTTAAGAGGTCAAAGGAATTAGTAAAATTATAATTTCTTCTTTCTTTTTGTTTCAAGTCTTTTAACTTGTTTCAAGTTCGTGTGTGTGTGTGTGTATCATTTTTATAATCATCATCAATGGTGTGAATCTGATAAATCAACTAAAATCTGATATATCCACTAAAATCTAATAAATTAACTGAAATATGGTAATCAATTAAACAAGTGAATCACTGGAGCCAGTATCATTAGAGTGCATACAACGTCATCTGAAGTATGGGCTAAAAGCTCCATCACCAGTGGAATACAACAAAAAATAACAACAAGGCGCTAAAGCACAAGCAAAATCCTAACCATGGGCAACTTATGCTACCACTACTCAAGTGAATGGTCAGGGTACTCTAGTATAAAGGCAGGCTCAGAGTTTTCACTTTTAGTTTTCTCATTTATTTCTTTAATATTCAATTTTAATTCTTTATCATAATTGTTCAATTATAAGGTAGATCTCAAGGGAAAACTAACTGATCAACTTAAATTAAGTCATTTTATAAAGTTTACATGTAAGTGTTATATAGCCAAAAAGTACAAGTATCAATAAGTGAAACATCAACAGATTAGGAAGGTCAAGCAATTTAAACAGAACAAGTATCAACAGAAGAATAGGTCAGAGTATCCATTTCAATTTTTTTAAAACAACCCATCCCATATTTATCCCCATATGAAACCCACATGTGAAACGAGAATAATATCAATTATTTACCCTCCATTAATTTAATTACTTATTTACTCATTTCACTAGTTTTAAGTACTATTTAATCCCTCAATTTTGAAAACAATGATATAAATATAAATAAATCATTTATCTCATTTATTCATGCACAAAGAACATGTAAAGAGTCCAAGGATAGAGTCTACCCACCTTTATATACAGTAAAAATGTCGAACCTCGGCTGATCACCGAGCTCCGCTCGAATTATGATCTACAAGCAGAATATGAAATGATTCAAATGCTAAAATTATTATCTAAAACAAAATAACATCAAATCTGAATATTATCAAAGACCCAAAGGTGATGAGCAATTTTATTTCTCGCTACATCCTTCCTAAACGAGCCCTCTACCACTTATTAAATAGTTCAACTTCTCATCCGAGCTAGGGGTACCAAAAATAAATTGCTAACAAATAAATAAAAAGGAGGAGAACCTTTCTCCCCCTTGTCGATTCCCTCAGCCAACTCTGGTGACGGCCTCAGTTGTGTCCGGCGTTGAGCTCGACGAGCTCCGATGAAAGCTATAGCAACCCAAAAGTGTGGTTGTTTAATAGAGGAGAGGAAAGGAAAATAAGACAAAAGAAGAGGAAGACCTTGTCCAGTTCCGGCAGACTCCGACAGCTCCGACAATGACGCCAAAGAGCAAGGAACGAAACAACACTCGACTCCTCTTGTTGTGCAAACCAAAATCCCTAGAAAACGAAGGAGAAAGGAGAGGAGGAAGAGCTACTGTTGTTGGTCGCCGGAAGGAGAAGGAAATTAGGGCAGCCCTCTGCGGAAGCTGGCTTCGCTCGCGAGAGAAGGAACACAATCAGGAACAAAAAAATGAAAGGACGAAGAGAGGAAGAAGAAAAGGAGGAAAAAAAAAGAGGGAGGGAGGAGCATGCACGGGATGGGGGGAAGAATGGGTGTGTACGGGAGAGGAAGAGAGAGGAGGGAAGAGAAAGGATTTTTTTTTTTTAATATTTAACATTTTAGTCTCAATCACAAGCAAATTATGCTGTAATAGTTCAAAGGTTAACTCATTTAACTTCTGAAAAAAACTTGGTTTTAGTTATGAATATACTTATCATATGTTTGTGAAAATTTTACAAGCTTGTATCATGAAACTCATCTATAAGCTTGTGAATAACCTTAGCTACTTTTAAGCTCGTTCATAGACTCATTTAGAGGCTCACAAATAAGATTCTTCATAACCTGGCACAGGCATTCAAGGATTTCTGCTATAATATTGAAGTGTATTTTAATAAAATACTAATGGATTTTATGGGTGAGCTGAATATTACTAAGGTCATTTTTTTGCAATGTATATGGAAGCAAGTTCTCCCATTTCATCGAAGGCAACTTTTGAACCTAGTACCTTTAGAGTAACTTCCAATGCCTTACCAACTGGGTAAGCTGTCATCTTCATAATACTTAATTTTGTCATTTCCAGGAACTCACAGTTGTATAAACATCATGGGGTTCTGCTATGGAAGCACATCTCTAATAGTGTCAATAGATTCATATTTCTCCTGTTTTGCTTTTATACGTGATAAACAAGGAAACTATTATTCTTAATCCTTTTTTATTCTTGTAACCTTTGTTCATGCCTTCTCAATGATTTGATATAATATATATCTCTGTTCATTTGACATTTCCCCCCTGCTTGTAAGCCAATCATCAAATCACAATGTAATCTCTTTAAGAGTTTTCATTTGTTTAACTCTTCTATGGAACTTTTGCCCATGTCAAGCATTCTTCCTATCTCTTGACATTAAAAATGTGGTATCAATTTTCATCAACATATTTCTGTCTCAAGTCCTACCATCAATTCTGGCAAAGACTAGGAGATAGACCACAAACAAAATTACATTGGCCTATTAATCTTATTGCTGCATACTAATGATTATCCTTTAAAATACATTTTCATTTGCTCCTAACTGTGGTGCATCATTTAGTTTAGATTATGTTCCCTAAAAATTGTTTTGTCAGCTAATCTTCAAGGCACAATGTGATATTTGGTGTGAGGCACACAAAATCGTTCATCTATCCCTTCCCAAAATATCTCAACTCTACTTCAGTAGTGTCTTTAATTTTTGAAACTTGTGTTTACTATAACAATGCTGTTTGCAATAGTTTGAATCTGAAATTTGACTGTATACTACTAGTAATTTGTACCTATTATTATTTAACACTATAGATTAAGATATATTGGTGTTTACATTTAAGGTGCACTACCTTAACTTTTGTAGAGAGCAACGGTAAGGATTCCTAAATTTTCAACTTGTTCATAAAGCTTGTTAAAGCTTATACAAAAGTGAAAAAGCAATATGGTGAAAATTTTTGCTTAAAGGGCAACTTGATATACGAAGCTCCCATCAATGCGGAGTCCTACTGTTGTATGCAGTATTGTAAGAGGCTATTTTCATGACGTAGAATTCTTGACCATCATGACTATCAAGTCACACAACAATAATTTTACCGTTGTATCAAGACTCTTCTTCATTGCTAAACATGTTTGCAACTTTATCGCTGCGCCAATATGGTGAAAATTTCTGCTTGAGTTAAGAATTTGTTCTCTAAAGGTGTAGTTTTGGTTTTGCCTTTCACTTTGACGTTTTAACTGCTCTAGATTTGTGGAAAAAGAAAATACTATGAAGAATCTAATGCTAGAAGGACCTTCCAAATTAACTTGGCAGGAGCTAAGTGTCGAGGGGAATTGTTTTACTCCTGTGGACGTTGAGAGAGCTTTGTGGAGCTCAGCAGTCCGCGCCAAGTTTATCCATTCTCCATCAGATGATAAATCAGAGGCTGGTGTCAACAGAAGCACCAAGAGGAAACGTAAAATTTGAGCTAATCTCCATGGAGTTGCTAAACACGCTAGCACTTGTAAGCACTAATGTTTTTGTACCGCCAGTAGCAATGTCGAGTTCTCAGCTCTCTCATGTCTATGGAACAATTAGTCTTTGCTCGTTCATGTAATGTTGCAACAATCTTGGCCAATAGTAAGTTAGCTCAGTTTGGCACAGACATCAGGGATCTCATCTTCTAGTCTAGTGAACTGCAAAACTTTCTTAAATGCAGAAAGATATTAATCTTGTCATACTTTAGAGGAAGTTCATCAGGCACTTATGCCCTTCTAAATCAATATTCACTGAGCCATCGTTCAACCTGATGCATGAAGGGGGGAAAACATTTAATTCAACTCCTCATTCTTTAACATAATCAAATAATTCCATGTCAATTCTTGCAAATGACCAACACAAACCCAGAAAAACCTGATGAATCAATGAAGCAGAAACAAGAAGATGAATAATACATCATACAATACCCTCCATGTATCATTTTACATATGCAACCAAAAAAATCATGAAAAATGGTCAGAAGTGTGATTATATGCACATGACTTTTCTAATGACCCAGAACATGAACAGATGCATCACATTCTCGTGTGGATTAGTTAGGGGAGCAAGTGCTGCTCTTCACTTTACTAATTCAGACTGCAGGACCTTAATGGAGTCTGTGCCAGTAAAAAGCCCCCAATATGATCTGTTGCAACTTCACCAGAAGCCGGATTCATGGTGTGGAGCTCATTCTGCCATGGACTCAAATGCTGCCAAGCATCAAGGTACAGGAGAGGATGAGTTCAGATGAAGAAGCAAGATGTGGAGAAGAAGTGGATTGTGATTTACCTGATCCAAGTGTGGGGCCTGCGACAAGGAAGCTTGCTGCAAATCCCTTGAGGTAGGAAGAATGCAAGGCATTCCATGCGGAGTGATTCTTTCAAAGTTGGAGGCATATAAATGGGGCTGGAAGCTGTTCGTTCCTCCATAGCATGGTTGAAGTACCTAAATGGATGAAGTTCCAAGAACATAAGATATCAAAAGTCTTCATACTTTTAACCCCCATCGTTCTTTGATACAAAAAAAACTACGATCTCACATCTTTAGAAACAATTCTCTCAGGATCAAAGCTCATTTCTGGATGGACAGCCGCAAGCTTCATCGAAAGGAACTGCACGTTTCAGTAATAACAGTTTGATTTCTTAGCTCCAAAAGACACTTTTGAATCATGTTCTAGTTAACAAGCTCGAAGACCTACCTCAACTTGGCACTGCAACGATTGTATATAGTTGATTATCTCATCAAGCATCATAGCCTTGCCATTGATCTGTGAAACCGAAAAGAACATATTGAAAGACACAACTGTGTGAAGCAATGCAGGATTCTATACCAGAAGCAATTACCTTGTTGCATCCTGGAACAAGATCTTGAAGAAGTCTCATTCTTTCACTAATCTTTTCCCTTCTAACCTGAACATTAAAGAAACTCTGAGCATGATGCATAAAAGTGATGCGTATAGTAATTCGAAACCCTACTCTTTCTGCAAGGCTGTGACTGTTGGTGGCCTGGCCTCTCCTGGCCCGTACATGAATGTAGTCATCCTTTGAAGCATCAGAGCCTTTGCTGTTTTTGCTGCTTCCTGGGCTCAGCTCATTCTTCTGTTTCTTCTCATCTTTCCCTGAAGGGAGTGAAGCATCGTGCTGCTCTTCTACCGTCACATTCTGATATACAAGTTGGTTTAGTTCAGCACTGAACATGAAGTTAGTGCACATCTAATGAAATTTTAGAAGAGAAATTAATGTATCTTACTTGAAAACTATCATTTTTCCTCTTATTATGCAGGTGCCTTTGAGATAAACCACTAAGTTCATGGTCTAGTGATAACCTGATGTCACGGTAGGAAGAGATTCTATTTGCCTCAGTAAAGTTCATACTTTCAACCACACTGAGGGGATCCCAAGTGTTCCCCAAGCACTCCTCAGTAACTATCCCAGCCGAAGCCGATGTGCCGACGACTCCCTCGGATTGTAAAGTGGAATACATCTGTGAGAAATGGCAATTTGCATCAGCAAGTACCAAACAAAGAAGGCCTTGCAATAGAAGTGCGCAAGCTTAATAAGGAGGCAGGCATTTGTGGGAAACACAGTTAACTTTTTCTTTGGGCAAACAGTTGGAAGAATGCTGGCTGGTAATGCAACATGATTTACCCTTGGCAACCTTAAATCAAGAGGTAAAAAAGAAAAAAAAATACTAAATTCCTATATATTTTATCATCCAATGGAAATAATGTGTGTTTTATTCCGAGTCAAATTATTGCAGGTTACTTCTCTTTTGGAACAGTTGAAGAACAATGAAGCGCCCAACATGGCAGAAAATTCAGCATAACTTTCTTAAGGGGTGGGAAGCAAGAGCAGATCTGAATAGCTAATTAAACAGGTTGGTGAAAGGTCAGAAGAGAAAATTACCTGTTTCAAGTATCAGTGAAAACTCTCCCAAGCACCAGTTCCTTTCTCACTGTTAGTTAAAGCTACAAAAGGATACATTACTAAGGGATCATGGAGATGAACATGAAAGATGTTTAAGAGGCATGAAATAGTTACTGGTAAACCAGAAGGCATGAGGTGAGAAGGTAAAGGGAGAGGTGAAGACGAAGGTGGCTTTGGTTAAAGAGGGGTGATTAACCACTGCCGACTGCTCTCAGTAATTTATGCTTTTCCAAAAGATCCTTGTTTAATCTAATCTAAGTCCTATGAGACTCAAAGTGAGAGAGGGATTGCTGATGCCATTGTTATTTTAATGCTTTTTGTGGGACAAGAGGCAGAGTGCTTCACTTCCACAATCCACACCAAACTTTGCAGGAGTAGTGATCTTCTACTGACACAGTGCCAGCCATTTCTACACTCAATTTTCCAACTGTCAGCCACAGCCACACTTATCTTTTTCTCCTCCTCCCGGAATTTTCTTTCATCTGAAACATGTGGAATCTTATGATCCTTTTACCTTCTTGTCCTTTACTCTTTTAAAGCCTGAGTGAGCTTGCTTGGAATTGGATGCCTGGAACAATAGTCGAAGGAATTAAAGTGTTGAACAGTCAACTGATGTACTACTATCTTTGATCCATCGGTTTTGCTCGTCTCAGCAGTCATGGCTCATGAGGTCTGAGCAGATAAACACAATAAATAAGTGGTAAGACTTTGAACTTTAAAAACACACACACAAAAATAATATGTAGATAAATAGATGTGTTTTTATGAGTAATGAAGAAGATATTTACATGTTGGGACAAGATCATGTTACAAAAACCAGATTTTGTACAATTCCAAAGAAGCTGTCAGAAGTTGTTTTAAACAAGTAACATGAGTGACATGCAAGAATATTGCATGGAGATATCATACTGGTAATTATTCCTTGGATTCGTGACGAAGAAACACTAGCTGATGTCGGTGCCAGTTAGTATTGTCAGATTTAGATCAATGAATACTGATGTTCTCTCATCTCCGCAGTTAAATTTTTTCCTTCCTTTCTTCTGAAAAGTCTGTCTTTAATCCGAACGAATAAATATTCAAACGGTTAAGTATCTGAATGGTTCATCTATCTTGCTTGCTAATTCAATTTAAGATCACAATCCGAACAGAAACGATTTTGTGCATCAACACTTGTTAGCGGATATTGACATAGCTTGTGAGACACCTTCAACAATCAAATCAGTCTAAGTACTAGACTGAGGGAATAGAACTTGCACTCTTGTAGCTATGCAAACAAAGGGAGTAAAGTGAAGTGAATGATTAGAGTATGAAGAAAAATTATACTTTCAACCAACATCGCTCACTCTTATATATTAGACAAAAATCCAAAACTGAATATCATTCGGTCGCAGAAAAGACAAATAACTATGGTGTCATTATGAATCGCAAGAACTTAATACAAAATCCATAATGTTTCAACACACTAATGGACAGATACATTGAAGGTTCACATATAATAATTCATGCAGGTATGATCCGTATAATTATGATATAACAAATGAGTATAGACAAGAGACTCCTTGCGGCCCAAATAAACATACCGACTAACCCAAATGAATGTAGACAAAAGTTCATATGGTCGAAACGGAGGCAAAAATTTATATGATCCAAATATCCTATTTCATTGTTTTTGTTTATCCTTTGTTCAAGGTGATGCATGTGTCAGCTCTGTTTGCATAAAAGGTTATTAGTATGTTAACCCTGGATGTTTTAAAGAAGGATGCAAGCCTATTTCGATAATAACAAACTAGAGAGGAGATTTGAGAATGTTGCATAGGTTTGATGTATAATTAACTGCGCAGGTGACAAAGAGCTTGATCAGACAAAGACTTGCTTAAATCATCTCATGGAGAATGATAGACCCAACACTTCTCTTAAGTCTTCCCTATTGAACTCTAAGCCATTAGAACTTAATTGAGTACATAGTCGAAATGATCAAGTGTAGATTTTGTCTTGATGGCTCAATGGGATCTGACTGGTCTACAAGAATTCACAAATTAAGACATAAGAAGTTGAAATATTCATCACCATGACCTATCCATCTGTACGTTGTTGTGTGAAATACTAGAGAAGAATTTCATGTAGATAACTGACTCATTTGAAAACCTCTCTAAGTTTTACTGGTTGACATTATGTTGAATGCAATTTTACTTTCTTACTTTCTTACGTGTTTATGTGATTGTATTAAGAGAGATAAATAAGTATTCCATTTGGTTTTACTCGAAAGGATTTTATTATCATGCAATTGAGCAATGTCATTAATTATAGGAATGAGTTTACAATGTCGACTAGTTCAGCAATAAATAAAAGCAACAGATGTTCGTAGGTATCAACACCATTTTATTTTTTAAGAGATTCACTGTATCGATCGGGAGACTGTTTAGTCCTATTGACCTCGCTTTGTGCATCGCTGTTATTGTTGTTTCGACCAGAGGGAGCGACTAACGAACTAGCTAAATTTAGAATGTGATTGAAGCTGTTGATGGTCTTTTCTCCCTGGCTTCTTTCTCGAGCAGTCTAATTTCGCTTAGTCCTGGATTCGAAACAGATCGGAAGTGCTCGCATCGGAGTACGACGGCGGCGGCGACGGCAAGTCCAATTTGGTCTCGCCGTACCACTCCATGGCGGCACCGAAGAATATTGCCCGTCGAGGAGGAAGAGGCCGAGTCGTAGGCTGGAGGCGAACCCATCGTCCGAGCGCTAGCGGTGGCGCAGACGGTGCCGGAGCGCCGGTGAGGCTCTGGACCAACTCGCGGAATTCGCGAGGATCCACCTGGTAAATGCGAGGCGGGGGCGGCTGGGGCCGCCGCCACGGCTTCGCCAACGGCTGCCGGATGATACGGAGCGGTGTCGACCGGGGCGCCGCCGGCGTTCGCTCTCCCGGCTCGTTGTTCGTGGCGGCGTCTTCCATGGAGGAGGCAAGAGAGAAGCGATCGAGGAAGGAAGGGAGGATTGAAATTTGACTTATGGGTCCGATTAGTTTGGGGTAATTATTAATAGCTTTGATTATTTATTTAAGATTATCAATAAAAATCTTATTTGATTTAAAATTTAAACGATTACTAAATAATGAAGGATGTTTGATATGTCATGTCATGTCAGTAAAATGATTATATATGAGAAATAGCAAAACCTCCAAGAAGCTTAATTTTTCTTGATTCTTGGGATTATATAATTTTTTTCTAAAATTATTTTTTGATTTTTACCATTTGAAATAAAAATATTCTTATTAAGTTAGCCGTCGGACACCGTCACCCATCGAACATAGCCACCAACCACTACCGCCCACCGACCGATTGATCACCAGTGGCCGACTAGTCGTCGGTCACCCGCCACTACCACCGATCGGCAGTTGTCACCGCTACCACCATTGGCCAACCACTGAACGCCGTCGGCCACCGACACTGCTGTTTGCCAGTTGCCGCTGGCCGCCCGCCGTCGACTGTCACCGATCACCTGTCACCAATTATCGGTCGCTGGCCACCATCGATCGTCGATAACAACAATAATGTTTCAGAGTAAATAAAATCTTATAATTAAATCAGAGGTAATATAGTAAAATATTATACTATGTTATATTTTAAAATCTCTAAATAAATAAATTTTTATTAAATTAATTAGTATTGAATTAAACAATCTAAATTATATTTTATTTCTTATAACGTTATATAATTACCTAGTGATTATATAACTAAAATTATATATTATATTTTGAACTAAACTCACCTAGATTTTAGGAGTTTAATGGGCAGGCAACTGGCTTGCGTGTGCGCCGACGCCGCGGAGGCGGCTAAAATCGCATGTCTCCACGTAAGTGCGCCGCATGGTCCGTTGACTTGCAAAGCGAGCAAAACTACTAATTTGCTATCGCCTCGACCCGAGCCGGGTCGGGCCCGCCGAGTTCGAGTGAAACTTAAATCGCCCCGGGCCCCAGCGTTTGACTTCGGCCCGCACGTGCCTGACGTCTACAAAAGTCAAAGTACAAGTCAAAATAAAAAACTATTTTTGGTCGTTGAAAAGGCTAATTTTGCATCAAATTCAGGCACCAGTCGGAGCTTTTCTTATTGGGTACGTTTACGTGCTGGTTGGGAGCAAAGAGGAGAGGGAGAAAGGGTCAACGTATCTAAAAACAAAAGGAGGATAGATAAATATTTTCAACTTTTGATCGAGATGTATCAGGTTATTCTTTAAATTACTGGTGGTATTTTATTTTTTAAAAGAATAAGTATTGCATTCCACACTCATAGGCGTTGACTTTTATGAAAATCAATTCGATCTAAGTCATAATAAACATGCAAAAATTAGAAGACGAAGTGGAATACTATTTTTATGATAGCAAAGGATTTTCTTAATTCGTATAAACATGCAACCTTATAAGTCAACGAATGTTTTATGTAAAGTGACAGGTGAAATTGAGTATAAAAAGAATATTATGCTGTGCGATTGTGACATATTATTAAACCTCAATAATACTTTAATATGTATAAAAAAAATGGAGCCCTCGCATTAGTAGCTTTTTACCGTTATTCTTACGTATAAAAAAAGATAAATTAAGAACTCAGAGTGATCAATGTAAAAATACAGAGTTGTGTACAAATCAACTTATAGAAGATGAAGAGGCAAAGAAATTATCTTTGCTAATTTGTATCGAAAACATGGTGATGAGTTAGAGAAATTCAAAATATATTTACTTAAAAAAGAGAAGATAATTTTTAGAAGGAGGAAAAAGCTCAAAGAATTAACATTACTTTGATTTAAAATGGAAAAAAATTAATTAAAAAGATAGAGTAAAATAATGATGCCTTTTTTATTAATAAGTTACTATTAAAATATGTGTGTTATTATTAAAATCCGATCACTGAATTTGTTAGAATTTTCACCGTTGAACCTCCGTCCCATTGTCCCACTGTAGCTAAATCTTTGAATCTTAAGGGCATCAGTGTCATCCGATCAAAGCATAATTCCGATCGAATCACGGTTGAAATCCGGCTAAATCATGGTCACCAACACCATGGCCACTAGCGGCTGCAATTAATTGAATTTTGATCGAAATCCGGTCACAGTTTGATCAGACTCTGAGTTACCTTAGACAACGCTCCCATGCACGACTGTGTGCGATAATGAGAAATACATAATAACTTCGTCTGATAGTCGTTGATATTGCCCCTCGCACTACCAAAATTCGATTATAGTTCGGTCGGAATTTGAGTTTGGCTAAACCGCAATCAGAATTTGGCCAATTATAATCGCCTGCGGCCATGATTCGACTGCTTGATTTTGACTGTGATCAATGGTGCTAGTATCAGTTAGGGTTCAAGCATTAGCTATAATGCTTATTCACGATCAACATTGACAAAAGATAGATGACAGACAGCGATAAACGAAGGTCAGTGCACAAAGTCAAACACGAAGACGTCTTGTAATA
>JBAMHZ010419189.1:0-11798 GCA_037177395.1 Alpinia galanga
GTGTATAAGACTCTCATTTACCTAACAGACAAATCTGCAAATCAATGCGGAAATTTATCCATCTAATATCACAATAAAATAATAAATTTAACTCCCAAGAGCACAATGCAACGACAAAAGTATTAAGACATCTCATAGAAAAATACAGTAAAATCCTTTGCTAAGATATGATTCAATGATAAATTTTTAAAAATTCATAAAGATAGCCCTCTGTATAGGAGTTTACCTGACGGATAAAGTACAACTTCAGCGTTGGACAGTTCTTCAGGGATGATGCGACTGTGGAGTCCAGATTGATCCACTAGAACTGCAAGCACTTTCTTAATTTATCCAGGTAATTAATAAAGATCCGCTAGAGCTCCGATCTCTTTCAACTCAGATGTTAAAGGAGCATTCCTAAAGGATCGTAGAGCAGGACTGACCATCTCAGAGATTAGTTAAGCCAAAAATTAGAATATCTTGGTGTTAAGCAAAAAAAAATAGTAAATTTAAATCCCTCTATATTACACAATAATATTTTACCTTTAATTTTTCAAACTAATTAACAGGCAATACTTAATCAAAAGTATGTGGAAGTAAAATTTAATATATTATTATGTCCATTGAGTTTTCAAACTAATTTGGGTTTTTCAAAATAAAAAGGTATTGACTAGATTAAA
This sequence comes from Alpinia galanga, assembly GCA_037177395.1. Taxonomy (NCBI): domain Eukaryota; kingdom Viridiplantae; phylum Streptophyta; class Magnoliopsida; order Zingiberales; family Zingiberaceae; genus Alpinia; species Alpinia galanga. The sequence goes on from JBAMHZ010419189.1 coordinate 660, forward strand.
TGAAAAAAAAATAAAATGTTTCCAACGAGGATAATTAGCAAATCGTAATCCCGCCAAAATTTGACGTAACTTAAATATAATATTGTAAAAATTAAAAGTTATTTTTTATAATTATTAAAAGAAGGTCTTAGTTTATTTTTAATTTCATATTTGCACGATGTAATATAACATTAACGAACACAATGTAATGATTTATCAAGCATCTAGATTAAATTAAATTTCTATAATAAATTTGGTTATAAATTATTACACATTATAATTGTTTTAGTTGAAAATATATATACATATATATTTTTTTTTTTGCCTAATATATCAATTGTCTTAATGGAAAACCAGATTCCTAACTTGGCGTCTAGGTGAAGCATGGGCCCCATGCATCTGATGCCCTCACCGACTCATGCTTAAAATATTTACTTTAGAAGAAGGACGACCAACAAATCTCTAGGTCACATCCATTCTCCTCGCTTTCTACTTTTCTACCCAAAACCATTAATTAAATTAATTAATTAATACTAACTCAAAAGCATTAATTACACCCAAACCCCCAGTCAGACCTCCCTCAGAACAGACCACTACAAATTTAGGGAATCGGTCATGGTCATGTGATAACTACAATATAAATACAATGTAGATTTTTTATATTTGTTTTTTTAATAATATATATATATATATATATATATATAATCATAATCACATCATAACGTTTACTTGGAAGGGAGCATTATTGAGCAAATGATGCTGACAGCGAAGAGCTAGATGTTTATGATTTCCTGTCCAACGACTTTTCAAACAAATCTCTGTTTAACCCTCTAACTTTTGATATTCCAATTTAAAGGAGTCAATTGCATATCATCTAGTAGCTCCTTCATTCGGATTTTGTTACTTGAGTGAGTTCTGTTCAATAAAATATTATATTGAAAAATGAATTTCCTGCAGAAAATGTGTAAGAATAAAATAAATTAAAGTCCTCTAAGGCGATGGAAAATTACAATACCTGAAGTCGAAGGGCCAAGTTGACAAAAAGCAAAGTTTGCTGAAACTTTACGGAAGAAACATAAAGCTACAGGGAAATGTGATCTCTCGTGATTATTATATTTACTTTTGTTTTAATTTATAAAATATTTGGACATGCTCACACACATTAATAAGTAGAAACAGTAATAATTAGGCGAATTGAAAAGAATTTAAAAATTATTATTATTATTATTATTATTATTATTATTATTATTGTATATACAGTAATTTATCAAAAACACATCCTTAATTATTAAAATTGATCAAAAGGCAATTTTATACTTATTGTCTATAAAAAATTGTTACTCGTCCTTAGAATACTCTTGATTATAAAACACAAATTGTTTTATAAAACAACTTGTGGTTTAATTTTTAATCAAAATATACTTTTTAAAACAAAAAAAAAATCAATATTCTAATTAGAGTATTTGGAAGTTTATAATGGTCAAAATAGGCACATCAAGTAAAACTTAATTATTTGACTTATTAAAAGGTTTATTTTAATAAAAATATCAAATTGCATGATAAATTTACATCTTTTTAATTTAAAGATTTTGATTATCATAAACTTTTAAACATTGATGTATCATCGTTTTTTCATATAAAAAATAATTCATTTTGATAAAAAATTTGGCCCAAACACTTTAAAAATTAGCTTGTCTATTTTTTTGTGTTAAATTTCAAAGTGCAAACTTATTTTAAATCATCTTGCAACTTTGCAATTAAAGATATTGACCGTAAGCTTATAAATTCTCTAAGTCAAATATTGATAATTTCTTCAGAAAAAAGATTATTTTAATAAAATATTTGACCTCTATGTCATAATCAAGATACTGAGAGAAGAGAAGTGAAGTGAGGTTTTTTGGCCTATCCAAATTTCTAAGGGTATTATGATAAATTGTCATTTTCTTATTTTTTCCCCTAATTTTACAACCAAGGGAAAATAAAGGCCACAGGATTCCCCAACTAATCTTATCCTCCCCAACTAATATGATGAAGCAATAACAACATTAACAAGTGATCTTTGCTTAAGACCAGCAGATTAGTTTTCAAAACCAAAGCAATAACAGAAAAAGAGAAGTCTTCATCACCCAAAAAGAAATCACTGGTGTTTCTGTTGGCACAAAACAATATTTCATCTAATTGATAAATACAAAAAAAAAAAAAGTATTAAAGTTAACCGGTGGTTATTCACAACAATTTTTGCTGTTTCTGTTCTACTAAAATAATACGTTTTCTAGAAAACAAAATGAAAAAAATAGCACCTTTGAAATGGACTTGCTCACTTCTTCTCCGTTTTAAATATTCTCTTTTGTCGTCTTCAAAGTTTGCTTGGAAACTCGTTTTTTTTTTCTCGAAATACATTTCAAAATTCAATTTTTAGTGTTTTAGCAGTTCTACCTTCTCCTTTTTCTATTGACTTCCTTGTTCTTCAAAGCATTGTTCGATGTTCTTGCGTGATTAGAATGGAAAGAGATTTTTGTAGAAGAAGAGGTAGAATTGAGTGAGCGGAAAGAGAGTGGGCGGAGAGAGAGAGAGAGAGAATAGAGCTAATGGGATTGCAAAGGCGGCGACGGCAGGAGCGGCGGGTGGTGCCGGCGGTGCCAGTGCAGGCGGCGCTATCTGCTGCGGTTCTTATGCTACTCGTCGTCCTTTCCTTCCACTCGTTCCTCTCGTTGTCTCCCCTTGCCGACCGGACTTCGCCCGCCCCGGTGCCCACCCGCCACCTCCAGCCTCGGCGGAAGCCCTCCTCCATTTTGGTAACGCCTTCGAAAGATGTCATTTTGTTCTCATTGGCATTCCTGATTATTTATTGGTTGGCAGGTAAAGGATACGATGGAGACGCTGGGGACCGACGCCGGCGATGTCGATGTCTTTCGTATTCCAGTGCGTCTCTCTTGTATTTCTTACCCTGAACCTGAAGCTTATGGATTGAGAATTGGATGACTGGTTTTCTCCCAAGATGCTATTTTCATATATATATATTTTTGAATGATGTGGATTTTTAGAGCGGAGGAGAGGGCCCGGTGAGCAATCTTTGGGGTTCAAAGCTGTCTAAAGATTTCTATGGATGCAGCAATGCGAGCAGTGGGTTTGCAAGTATGATTTGGTTTCTTTTTCATTATTCCTTTTTGACTCCTAGTCCTAAGCTTGATGAATTGAATCTGGAGTTGTAATATTTTCCCTGTTCCACTTCTGCAGCAGCTGAAGACAATACTGTTCCAAATAGATATTTGATGATAGCAACAAGCGGAGGGCTAAATCAACAGAGAACTGGGGTGAGTTATTTTTCCTCTTTTCTTTATAGCAGCTCTTGCGTCTTTATTGATTGGTTCATCTTTTCTGTACATTTTACACTCGTAGAGTCGTTTATTAATAGTACTTATGAAGTTTAATGCTGTGAATCCATAAATATTAGCAGCAATGATGTTTTGTTTTGGTCAAAGAAATAGGATATGGGTAAGCTCCACTAACAACCAATTGAGCTCTATTATCTATGAAACGCTGGGCAACTTCATGAGGAGATTGAATAGTCAATCACACTGAAGAGGAAGGAAATGGATGATGATATTGACTTATTTTATATTGGAGAAGGCTATATTCTTCTCTGTGGTTTGAAAGATCTCATGTCACTTTAATATTGAAGTTTGGTGCCCTCTCTTGATCATCTTTTTCAAAGCTTTATTGAGTATATTGTCCATTTTCATATCTAATCAAATAATATGTATATAAAATTGAATGTAATTAAACTGGCTTAAATCTCTACCTTTCTTGATCTCACATAATCTGTTGAATATGCTAACTGGTATTTTCTTAGTAACTAGCCTGTTTCAGAATCCCCTAAGTTCTGTTTGTTTATCAATAGGAGTCCTTCCAGTTGAATAATTGTTTCCTAGGAAGCAGCTATATCCATATGGTTCTTATATTTCATGAGAGGAAATTATGCTCTAGATGCAGATCGAAACTTTCTGCCTTCTCTATCATAATGATTTTGGATGGATGCGTGATATCCCCTTTGCACTTGTAATTTCAGCATTTGTTGTACCAATTATATTATTTTTCTAAATGCATTGCCTTTTGTATGGTTTTCTTTCTATATTTGACAAAAAAGATTTGCCAAATGCTATAGTAATATCATCTCAAGCGAGCAATTGCTCAATTTATTGATATGCAGCTCTATTTAAACACTAAACCAGGTTTTAATCAATTCTTGAATGCTAAAACATATTATAGAATTCTTGGAAATCACATTAGTGTTCTCAATCATCATAAGATGCATCACTTTTTTGTATAAGGGTTGGAGGGTGGAGGGCATTTTAGAAATAAGGTGTCTGGGCAATAATTTTTGAAAAGCAGCCTTTTCGAAGAAAAATTTGAAATAGGTGCCTTTTTCAGAATTTTATTCAGGTAGAGGTATAACTGACTGTCAACTGCTGTTGTGTGATAAATGTGATGTTCCAGTTATAATGTTTCTAGTTATACTTTTCTTGTCCCTAGATTGCTAGTTTGCTTATAGACTTAGATTTTCTAGTTTCCAATGTACAATAGTGAAATCATTGCATAAGATTAGTGATGATATTTTCTGTGGTTCTTTTTGCAGATAACTGATGCTGTAGTTGCAGCTCGAATTTTGAATGCTACTCTTGTTGTTCCTTCACTTGATCAGAAATCTTTCTGGAAAGACGCTAGGTTTGATTCAAATACTCTCTATTACCAATAAGGAAATGTTGTTATCTCTTTTATTCTACATGGTGTTAGCTATTAATAAATTAAGGATCACTTGATGTTAATTAAATGAATCAATCAAGTGCCTTGAAACCAAATATTAAAGCAATTTTTTCTCCTGTGATTTCATGTTACAGTGACTTTAGTAACATCTTTGATGTTAAATGGTTCATTGTGTCTTTGGAGAAGGATGTCAAGATCATCAGGGAACTCCCTGAAATTGGTGGTAAAGTCACTCGGCCCCAGGTCATGCGTGTTCCTAGAAAATGCAATGCAAGATGCTATGAGAACCGAGTGCTGCCTGTTCTTAAGAAGAAGCATGTGAGTTAATTTTGGTTAGAGTTTCCCCTTTTTTTAAAAGAATAACTGATGCATTCATTTCATTTACCTTTTTGTTAAAATAACCATTTATCTATGATCAATTTTAAGAAACAAAAGCAGGTACATAACTATGATCTTAGAAAGGTAACTTCACATTTGTTAGAAGGATTCCCAGTCAAAATGGTCAAAACCAATCTAGATTGATGTGTTCACATGTGAAGTCTTGATTGTACTTTACCATTCTCTTTTCTTAACTTGTTAATTGAATTGCTAATTGATAGACACTCATGTATGACCCCCCTAGTTATGAAAAGTTGAATTAAAGTTGCCTTCGTCAGGATAACACCACTTTAATTTCAATTAGAACTTGTTTAGAATATTTAAAACAATAGTTAGCATATATGTAAAAAAGGAGGAAGTATGCTGCAATACCACCATCCCAATGTTTATTATAGAACTAAGAAACTTGGAATATCACTCTAATTTTCGTGGATTCTAGTAGATTTAAAGACCAGAATTGTCGCGTGAAAGAAACATAAGCTAGAATGCAATTTACCTAGGTTCCAAGAACTTATTTCTTCTTTTAATTTTGTTGAACTTGGAATATGATATAGTCTATGCAAAACCACATAGATTGTTAACTGTGCTATCACAGGGTGCTTGTTATTGATTATTTGAGTACGAGTATGTGATACAAGGGCAACATTAGAAATGGATTTACCAATATTGGAGCCTTTTTCCCCCTTGATCAATGTTTTTATCATTATAGGATTTGGAGATAGGAATTATCATATTGCCTTCACGATGACATAACTATTACATGGGTATATATAGAGTCATACACTCGTGATAAAATCCTAAGTTAGAAGTACTAATGTGAGACTAAACCCACTAGACCAATATCCCTATTAATTTAATACCTCCAACATTCCAACACTTCTGTTCAAATAAGAAGATAGATATTATTTATGTGTATCTCGTTACATACACTAGAATATAGTTTGATAAAGAAAACAGGGATTAGACATGATAATAATGGAAGAGAAAGGACACTAACAAGTTAAGTAAAACAAACTTGAGTTAGCTGAGTATGCAACCAACAATTCCTTTGACCCTAGATAAGAAAAACTCTAGAAAAAGATGATGAATAAAGCAAGTGTTCTTCCCTTGAACCTTTGATCAACACACAATCATCAAATCATCACAATGGTAAAAAGAGGAACGATGAAGGTAGATCTTAGGAACTAATTGTACGAGAAAATTTCTCTTCTAAAGATCACCATATAAGATCTAGAAAAAGAATTAATTTATGAAAGCTACAAGCATGCCTTAACTTTTTCGTCATATCTTGGTCTTCTTCCTCCTTTCTCCTTTGATAGCCTTTTATGGATCAAGTACACCACATAGTGAGAGGGAAGAGAAGACCTAGCCTTCGTATACATACAAAATCCTAAACAACTCCTTGAATAAAGGGCTTTAAGTTGCTGCGCACACAATGATGTATTCCTTACTCCATTTTGATCACATTGTATATAGGAGTTAACACTTTATATGTAATTTATCTAGCTTTGTTTTAGTTAAAACCGAAGTCAATTATTAACTAATATTAGACACAATGATGGAAATTTTCAACATTTTTTCACTTGTGCATTATTACATAATAACCTCTTACATAAGTGACATGCTAGTTTGAAAGACGAACCTTATGTGCTAAAAAAGACATGTTTAACTAGTATGAAACATCTTAAACAATTTAGTCTAATGAAACCATCAACATCAAACCCAAGCAGAGATTGCTTATCTAACAATACACCCTTCCAAAATTGCAAAGTCTAATTTTACTATCATTAGTCAAATGTGTGTGTAGTGGCCCAAATGTAATCATAATCACTTTACAAACATGATTTCATCTTAATTGGATGAAAATTTTATCTTGATGTATATGAAAAAATAATTTTATGATTTGTTTAAAATCACTAAGATCTTTCTTTATGATCGATTTATCTTTATGCCTTTTTTTTTTACTTATGTTAAAAATCAACTTTATAATTTATGTAGGACTTTGTGAGAAGTTTAGATATCTCTCTACAACTATATAAGACATTCCTTAGTGTCTTTTCTTTGTTTTCTCTAAAATCTTATTAAAATATTGTAGACCTTTTTTAACAATATGAGCAAGGTTCAAAATCTCAAGTTGTGCCAAAGTTTCTATCTATGATTGAACGATATTACTTCGGTATTGTGCTAACATTTCAATGTATGGTACTAGTGGAAAATTGAAGGTGGAAGGAGATAAGAAAAATATAACAATGCAAACTTAATTTATTTGACCTGTGCTATAATGTGCCAAGGGATGTTGAATGTTGCCATGACACAATATTTATTGACACAATTGATACAATGATACAAGAAACATTATATGTGCCGAGTAGTATCAGTTTTTGATAATTTATTAGAAAGATATTTTTTGACCATGCCACTCAGCATGGTATGAGATTTCAAACAATGTATATGAGATGAAAATTTTACCTTTATGACTTTTCTATAACCAAATCAAAGTCTTATATTTTTCTCTATAACTTAAAAAAAAAACTTTAACTCTCTAAACTTGTATGATTTTTCTACAATTATATGAAAAGTCAGCTTTATGATTTCTCTACAACCTTATGGAAAATCTTTAAACACTAAGGTGCCATTGTCAATTATGCTTAAGTGAAAATTCTTAATCTTAAGATTTCTAATGATCGTTAAATATTAACATATGCCTATAAGAAATATAAAAATTATCATCACAATTATACTGAATAGTTCCAAAAAACTTACTGATTGCTTTATTAAAATAAATTCCCACTAACCATCTAAATTATAACACTCCTTGAAGCCTGTATTAGAAACATATCTCACAAGAAAATATTTCGGCAGTCTTTGGTTATTTGGGCAACCAATTTATATCATCAATAACTATTTTCTCTTTCTTTACTAATCTCTAAGTATAAGAGACTTTTAAGATATTTGGATCCATTTGATCTCCTATTTTGTTTTTCAATAAGACAACAAAGTTGTGACAATATAGCTTTAGTAGTTTAGAGTTGGAATTATTCAAGGAAACCTTAGAACAATATTGTTGAGCCATTTTGGCTTGTGTTCTTCCTTTGCATTTTCCCATAAAACTTGATCTCCTATTAACAAATAGGTGTAATCTAAAGTATAATATATGTCATCATGACATTGAATATGAGTATCCAATCATTTCTTGAAGCTTTGCCTTTCTATAAAAAAGCTTTAGTTTCTTTAGATGCTTGAACTCTATATTTGTTGTAGCTCAAAACTCCATATTATGATTGGACATTTGTCCCCCAAGTTATATCAAAAGTAATATTAGGTCTTAAACTTCCAACCTCACCGAAATATGGGATGTTAATCATAAGAGTATTTTTGAAGTCATTACTAGGACATTGACTTAGACTGAAGTTACTACACTTCATAGGAAATGCATAACCAACCTTACATTTTTCATGTTGATATGTTCGGTAACACCCTTAATGTAAGTTTTACAACAAGGCCTAGAGTCTCACAATATCTTTATGATTCTCAATTCCTAAAATAAAGGTGGTGTAATCCAATCTTTTGAGTTTAAGTGTTGATAAAAGGTTTGCAATCATGTAGAGTTGCATACCGTTGCTATAAAAATTATCAGCATACAACACAAGAAAGATAAATTTACTTCCACTGATATCACGAAATATTGATTAGATTTATTTTCTTAAAAACCAATAACGGTTATAATTGGACCAAGATTTATGAAACATTATTTGGAACATTGGCTCCTGCTAAAATCTATATAGATGGATTTCATTTACAAATTAGATGTTCCCTTTTAGGTATCCAAAAGCCTTCAAATTATACCATAAACACTACCTTAACTAAATTCATCTATGAAGCTCTAGACCAAAAGTGTAAACAAGGCCATAGATTCCACTTTGAGACATAGATGACATCTTAACCTTCATTAGACAACCTTGAACCCAAACTACTCAATTTTATTTTTTACCATTCATAACTCAAAAGGGGTTTGCATTACAAATTTTCTAGGAACACAATCTTGAATATGCATTTGAAGCAACACCCCGAAGGGAACGAGGAAGAGTTGATTTAGATATAATGGTTCTCACCATATCCTTAAGTATGTGATTTTGCCTTTTCACTTTTGTCATACACCTGTGTTAAACTATCAAATATATATAGTGGACAATAGTACTGCTTAGCAAAGTGACTAATTTATTGCCCAACTATATCATTTCTGTCATAATATTCATCACCATGATCAGGTTGAATAATTCTAATGACTTTCTTAGTGTCTTTGTACTTTGATTTGAAAACACGAAATTCCTTAGAGCATATTTATTTATTTTTATTTAGGTTAAGATAACCATATGGAAAAATCATTAATGGATAAAATAAAATAATTGTTGCATCATGAGTAGATGTTAAAAGAGTAAATATTTTGGTTGATGTTTCATAGAAGGTCATTATTTCTCATCTTTAGGTGTTTTCTTGGTTAAATTACCTCTAATGTAATCAACACAAGTTTCAAAACTTTGAAATTTAGGCTAGATAAACTGTTGACTTGATATCTTTCTGTTTTTCATAGAGATGTGCCCTAGGCATTTATATCAAACGTTAGAATGGATTACTTTAAATGAAATACAAATTAGATCAGCTACCATATATTTTTACAAATGATAATCATCGGTAGCTAAAATAATTTAGCAAGTTAACTATCATGCTCAAATTCTAATAGTCCCTTTGAGTTAAACTTCAAATTTATATTATTTACAATTTAAAATTCTCTCTCTTTCACTTGGCTTTCTATTGATAATGAATCCTTGTAATGCTTTAGAAACATTGGCGGTTGCACCACTATCAAGCTTCCACGTGTTAAGTGTTTCATTAGCCAAATTGAATATAATAGAGAAGAGCAAGTCTATTACGTGAATCACTATACTCCTTGGCTATTCAAGACTTGCATTTATGGTGGTCCTATTTAGCATATATCTATAGGTAAAATAATCAATATACGATACTTGTTATACCACCATTACGACCTCTGTCTTATCAGTGTGACATGAAGATTATGTTTGTTGTCATTTGTCTTTGAGAAACATGAGATGTAAGTATTTCAAGAAAAAGATAGATTTGATTATAGAATAATAAGCTTTGTTTGGGAAATAAAGGAAACTCCCACTCTTTTCTATTTCTAATTATGTAATCTAGACATGCTTATAGATCTGAGATCCTTGGAAATTGAGTTTAGGCTGAATGTGGGCCATTTTTTCAATAAAAACCCTTGTACTACTCATATTATCATATTCTTTTTTGGTTAATCCATACATTAAGTTAACAACCTCAAACTGGTACACATAAATATGGTCTTTACAATACAATAAAAGATCTATACAATAAATTAGAGGAAGCCTATTTAGGCATTTACTCAAGTATAGAACCTACTAATAGTACAGAGACTGAACCTATTAGACTTCCTTTTTCATATAATTCCTAGGCTTCTAAAGAGCAATCAATAGTATTTTGGCTGGCTTAGATTACCTTAAGGGAAAATTAATTTTCTCTTTCCATCTTTTATTTACATTAGTAGCTGGAAATTTTATAGTAGCTCGATTATTGTGATAAAAAATGACTTAATGGTTAATACCTATTCTATATTATGGGTAATAAAGAAATAAATACTACCGATTACAAGCAGAATATAATAGGAAGGACATAGGTGCATCATTACAATCTCTCCTTTGGGTAGAGATCACGATGCAATATAAGTATCCTCATCTAATTCACTATGATAGTGCCAACTTTGGTAGTTGGCTTGGGTATTCTGGAAAACAAGAACCTAGCCACATCATCATAATTCCTCCATTTGACAAGGACTACGCTATACTAAGTGTCCTACACATGAAGCTAACCATGAGGATAATAATTTAGACAATCTATTCCATTTAGGAAAATAAAATTATGTCAATTAAAATACTTAGTGCAATGCTTGATGTAATGATTTTGGATCAGAAG
>JBAMHZ010419216.1:0-11796 GCA_037177395.1 Alpinia galanga
TCCGCCGTTCTCCGATACAGAGTGCAAGTGACATTTCTGATCTCATGAGATTTGTAAATTTATTAAAGTTGATCTACTGCGACACCGCATCTTACAAAGCTTCAATTGAACTCACTCGGAAAAGAGAGCGGGCATTCCCACAGATAAAGTCGGTGCCTCCTTCGATGTAGCAGTTGGTATAGTAGTGCCTACCTGTGTCATCGAGCAGGGTGTCCTGGAAGCCGATGAAACTGCAAGTGTAGAATGCGACTCGGTCACCGGCAACTCGTAGGGCTACTGCCGGTCCACCTTGACCATATGTATTCTATTAAAATTTAGATAAAACAAAAATGAAACTATAAAAGCCCGAATGTATTTAGTTTGAGAAATTATGTGCTGAGATAAACATATAATAGGAACTAATGCTCATACCTGGATTGTGAGGTATCTTCCCACAAAATCTGAAGCTAATATTGAGACGGTAGGAGATTCAACAGAAATCCAAGCTTCATCATACGTTATAATGGTGGACATTGCACTTGAGCCACTTAGGGTTATGAAGGGTTTGTCAGCTGGAACTGTTACCTTCTCTCTAGCATATAATTTTTCATCAAGTAAATTTAGCGTGCAGTGTATATATGTATAATTTCAAGTACTGGTAGATATATAAGAACCTATAAATTCCAGGTTTGACCCAAATGAAGACAGGCTGAGTGTTATTCGAGGGAACAACATTAATGGCATCCTGAATCCTTGTGAAATCCCCCTTTCCAGTTTGATCTACTTTAACACGAATGGCAGTGGAGGCATCCAAAGAACTCGAACTGGAGAACAAGATCAAACCCAATGAACCAAATAGGAGAACAATATATCTTGAATTCCCCATGCCTAATTAATCCAATTGCACCAACAAACAGCAATACAATTATATCTTGCATGAATTATCATGCGTGCATGGTTATTTAAAGCCCATCAGCCACTCGCTTGGCCAACAAGAATGACAGCTGAATATGGATTGGTTGATTGACTTTGGAGCAGATACAGAGAATTACAAGATTAATTAAAGTGACAATATCTTGAGAAGCCTTTTCTTTACGTTAAGGTTTAGATGACGTAGTTGACCAAAAAAATTATTCCAGAGCATAGAACATATATGCCTTGTCACATTAATTCCAAGCAAGATTCAAGAAATTATAAACCAACGACTTGTATCTTAGGTCACGGTGTTAATTAATTTTGCATCGACGAAATGGGTCTGAAATGCGTTGGAAGTTTGTTGGAATTGTAGCATTCTTAATGTTGCAGGAATGGAGCTGGATTTTATCACGGGTGTCATATGGTGGGTTGAACTATTTTTTAGTTTGCAAGGAAGATTTTTTTAAAAGTCCACACGGTTTTATGGCAATTTTGGTTGCAATTGGTTATCTTATGATGATTTAATTTCAAATCAAATTAAGTCCACTGGATACTTGTAACGCCATGGTTGCATTGTAATCAAGTTTCTCAATCTGTATCTTTATTTACAATTTCCATTCCTTTTCAATAATACTGTCAATGGCCGGAATAAGATACTACGTGAAAATTGATCAACCATACAGGAAGTAATCTAATAAACTATAAAAGTCAATTTTGTATAAACTATCTTGGATGACGGCGTTTTCTCTTTCGGTACATTCAAGTACATTCGAACTCCTCCTTGATATAACCAAAAATACACTTTGTCAAATGACAAGGTCAAGTAAAAAATTATGATGATGTGGCCTCCAATGTTGAGTTAGTCAACAGAGCTTGAGTATGCCAACATATTTTACTTTGGCATAGCTCAGTGCGACCTGACATATCTTACCTCGGTACATCTCAGCTCAGCCTGACATATTTTATCTCGATTGGCATAGCTCAGCTCAGCCCGACATATCTGACCTTGACATGACTCAATGCCGGCCAATATATTTTACCTCGGCACAGCTCAGCTCGGCCCAACATATCATACCTCGACATAGCTTAGCTGGTCAAATATATCTCATCTCAGCTTGAAGCAACTTGGCTCCGCCTAGTTCACTCCACAAATGAAGGTCAATTATCACAAGCTCACATCTGGATGACCATGTCTTTAAGGGAAATAGCCCCATGACGCCATGAGGATGCACTTCATGACCCCACGATACCTTCCATGACTCCACACCTCCACGTCAGGCGCTTACGTATATAAAGAAAAGGGGAGGGGTACGCGAAGATGGAGTAATCTCTTATCTCTTTTTTTTTTCTTCTTCACTTTCTTTTGCTGTCTTCTGACTTGAGCGTCGGAGGGGCTTCATCGAGGTTCTCCTCGGTTCCCCCCTTTTTAACTCTGTTTGGAGTCTTCTCAAGCAGATATTTTGCTACTCCGGTGACCAGCGGACGTACAACAATCGAAGAACCCCTAGTGTTCATCCAGTCAAAGAAATTTGACCATGAACACACTGCTGACTCATCCTCTCCGTTCTCAGAACGAAACATATAACAAATGACTTTTCTCTTTACCTGCACCCACTTACAAGAATACTGAAACCCTTCATCACCAATAATAGTTCCTATGTTCCAAGTTGCTAATATGATCCTATAACGATGGACTTTCTTTTTTTTTTACCAATGCTTTCCCAGAACAATGTTGAACCTTTTTGCTACTTAGCATCATGTTTGGGCTCTTTTCAAGGTACATGGATAGTTCTTTTATGGGCCACAACCTAACATTATTAAAAATTATGATTGACGATCATGATCGCAAGGATTTTGATCTCAAAACTCTTCTTTTCTTTCAGGGTTATGATTCACTTTCTAATTTTTATAGTTTTATGTGTCACAGTGTAGTAATGTGTAAGATGTTAATTAGTGTATCCATGGATTCTGATGTGTAATATTTTGATTATGCTATTTCATTTTGTGCCAAACTTTCACTATAATCTCTATGATGTTATGTAATATGTTGGTTTGACTTAAGGAAGTTTCATGAAGTTGTGGAAGTTAATTAGTTTCGACCTTGTGTAGGTGTGTATAGAAATTGTAGCAGTAACTATTCGTTGTTTCACATGTCGTTTGTTTTCTATTTCTTGTGATTTATGAGCATGTATATTGCTGATTAATTGCCAACTATGTATTGGAATAGTAAATTTTTCTGTAGACAAAAAACAAAGGACCCTTCAGTTTAAATTTCACAGCAGGTTTAGCACTTAATTCCAATGATTGATTGGCAGGTGCTCCCTTTTATATGGAACATCTATTGTGCAGGATAAAGATCTTAGCATGTACAACCCAGCCAAATCAAGAACCAGCAAATATCTCTCCTGCAATAATGAGCTTTGTAGTTCGCGATCAAGTTGTGATAATCCAGAAAACCCTTGCCCATACAATATCAACTACAGTACAGAAAATACCTCCAGTTCAGGTTTGTTGGTTGAGGATAAATTTCACTTGGCCTCAAGTGAGGATCGACTATTGGTGAATGCTTCAGTCCTGATAGGGTAGGTTTATTTATTTATTCTCATTCTGAGTAGCTGGGTTGCTTCTTTCACAAGTTTCTTAGCATGATTTTGTGTTCCCGAGCCAGTTGTGGTAGGATGCAAAGTGGTTATTATTTGGATGGAGTTGCTCCTGACGGCCTTCTTGGTTTGGGGTTCGGAGCTGTTTCAGTTCCAAGCTTTCTTGCAAGAACTGGATTGATACATGATTCTTTCTCTTTGTGTTTTCGGGATGATGATTCTGGGAGAATATTGTTTGGAGACAAAGGCCCTTCAACTCAACAATCTACGTCTTTTATTACTGTGGATGGAAAAATGTATGTTTGTTTACAGATAAATCATATTATTATTTCTGAGCCACTGTTCCATTATTGCTGTTTTCAGAACTCCTTTTATATGCCTGCAAATGTTAATTACTGTATGAATATAGGCATCTCAAATTATTACCCAAAGAAAAACCAAGTTACACCTTATTGTCCTCTCACCATGCATTACTTTGTTTGTGTGAAACAAAGGCATTGTGAATCATAATTATGCGCTTCTATAATGTCAAATGCATCCCCTAGTTTCATCCCTAGCTCATTGATTATGCGGTATCTTTACTGACTTGTTACTTTTCCTCAGTTTGGAGCCCACCCCTGCATGGTGGTAGGAGTAGTGGTATTTATGCCACCAAACCTCAGTTTTCCAATTTAAGCTCTCGTTAGTGCGATAATGTGCTTTAATACACCATTTTTCTTGACAAAAATATTATCCTTTAGTCAGGTATTTTTAGGGTATATCAGTGATTCGCACGTGATGTATTGAAGTCATCAAACATCTGACTGATGTGACACGTCACACGTGCAAGCAGTGATGGTGTAGTGCATATGTTGCATATGTTTTTCGACAATTTGAGTAGCATGTTGCATGATATCTTGTGCATGAGCAATGAACAGAAATTGCATCGAGCTCCACAAGTGCATGGATGATAAAACACTATCCATTTACACATATTTGTTGCACGCACTTGCCACCTCACACCCATTTGCATTACCTTCCTTCCATCTGGTATGTGAATCACAGTTAAACCCTTAGGCTCTGTTTGGGAGGAGGTGAGGGAAGTGTAAATAATGGAAGGGTAAGGTAAATAAGGAAGGAAAAAAGATAAACCTTATTTGGGAATGGGAGAGGGAAGGGGAAGGGGAAGGGAAAGGGAAGGGAGGGTAACTTTTACCCCTCCTACTCACAAAAAGCAAGATTTTCTTACACCCCAATTTAGAGTGTAAGCTTCCCTTCCCCTTCCATTACTTACACTTCCCCTCACCCCATCCAAACAAAGCCTAAATGGCAAGGGTTCTCAGTTGGGTGCTTAGGTAGGGTTCACAATGGCCTCAATTGATAAAAAAAAGCTTAATAAAGGCAACAAAACCCCTTTCTCTAGAGTTGGGGAGGTGGTTTGGCCACTGAGGTGTTGCGAGGAGAGTGGGGAATTTGGCAAAGGTTTCATGGAGACAAAGTTGAGGTAACACAAGATCACATGAGATGGGAAAGGGGGACCATTATGAGGTTTTTTGTGAGAATACAAAAATGCAAATGGGAAAAAATCTACGTAGTGATAAATAGGCAAGGAAGGAAAAAGTAAGAAAGAGAAAAATAATAATGTAACATCCTACACTTCCAAAAAGAAGTTTAATACTCCAAATTAGACTCACCCATAGAGAAAAGATGAGATTAGTTTCTCGCTCTCAAGTCACCTCCTAGCTAGTGTGGTGTTGTCAACCCACTGCAAAGCCTCCAATTACCCTCCAAATTAAACCCAATTAGAGACTCAGCCCAATTAATTTTGGTTCACATTTAGCTCAATCAGCTTAGCTCCAATTAAAGTCTAATACAAAGCGCATCGACGGTGAATACACTCCATGTCTAAACAAAACCTTAAAACTAATCAAATTCGAATTGGATTAAATCATACAGAACATCAACCCATAAATGCCATCAAACATTCTAAATTAAATTATCCTCAAATCCATGGTCACCCCATAGTAGATCACAAATACAATTAATTTCAATTTCATGGATTTAAAATAATTTTTGGGGATAAGGTAGACATAATGGAAACATATTCTTCGTTAAGATGTTCTACATCCCTTACCCTTGATGGATTTGTTTTTTCTTCAACATTCCAACAAAACTTAGTAACAACTTCCAATTCAAAAACAATGCAAACTAAAAGTTACCCATGTAAAAATTGTACATTAATGATTAATCACAATCTTTCAAAGATAACGCATGCGAAGTGAGACCTCGAGATTCCATAAAGGTATACTGCTACTGCATAAAGAAATACCAAAATTGAATTCAAATACAAATGCCTTAGTCAAATTCTACAAATAACTCAATCTAAAGCCTTAAATTATATTGATATGCTATTTTGATCATTTCTACTAGACTAGCAAAAGGACAAGAGATACAATAACTTTCCTGATTTTCATCAAAACAAAGGGAATCTAAGTACTTCAAAGAAAAAATTGGATGCTTACCCATATCCAAATCATTCCACTTCATATTGTTAAATTCATCATCATCATCATCTTCTTGGCCAGTTGGTGCTTCAATAACACTAAGAGCATTTCTTTGCAACTTCACCTCTATTCCATTAGTTAAAACCTGAGGTATTTTCAAAATTTAAAAAGTCAAACCTATATCAATTGACTAACCAAAATGTGCACAATTTAAGGATTGAAAAAACTAAACTTGTCCTAAATCCATTTTTTGCATGCATATACACCAACTTGTAAAAAGAAAATAAAACGGCTTCTTCATCATTACTACCTCATTTAGAAACAAAAATCTCTTCAAATTGAACTTGAAACCTTGTAAGAAAAGGATCAATTAAAAGTCATACTGCAGGGCTTTTTTGTCACAACACTTGCTTTGGTAGGAAAAATGGTGAAAGATTAATGATGTGAATTAAAATGATGGAAAGCTATAATAATAAAAAAAAGACA
The DNA here is from genome assembly GCA_037177395.1 of Alpinia galanga. NCBI lineage: Eukaryota > Viridiplantae > Streptophyta > Magnoliopsida > Zingiberales > Zingiberaceae > Alpinia > Alpinia galanga. Next base: position 6,464 of record JBAMHZ010419216.1, read on the forward strand.
GTCCAGTGCATAAAGCTTTCACTAATGCGGAATCCTGGAAAAATGTCATCTCACATTGGGTCTATTGTACGCAGTCTTATTCTGCATTGTAAGAAACTATTTTCACAACTTGAACCCGTGACCACAATGTCACATGACAATAACTTTACTATCACACCAATACTCCCCTTCAAAAGGGCAACACAATCCATGAATGCACAATCCCAAGGAAGGATTGAACCACATTAAGTGTATTGTCCACAGTCTTATCCTGCATTGCAAAAAGCTATTTCCGTGACTCGAATGTATGACCACAAAGTCTCAAAATGTATTAGGTAACTCTCATGTATAAGGTGTTTGGTAAAAATAAAATAAAATGCAGTGGCATAGAAGTTATGATTTTGACAAAATATTGCTTGGTTAAATAACTTAATATAGTACTTTTTTAGGAAAACTGTGTTCAATTGAAAATCAAATGAAATGAATTTTTGTAGTGAAATATAGTTTATAAAATATACTATCATCCCTCCATCAAATGCAATCTTAGGCGTAATTTTATTATTATTATTTTTATGCCATTCTCAGATTTAATATCCCAATGTACTTGAAATTTTGAATTATACACGAAACATTGAATTGCTCATAATAGCGTCAAACACAAAATCACCGAGCACAAATCTGATGTAAATGTAACCAAACCAAAAAAATTGGCAAATTCAGAATTATGGAGCTCCCATTTCAAGCATTTCGTGATTTATAAATTGCAAAGCATACTGAAAACCGATTAGTATAAAGAACATGCTGAAATACCAAGTAGTTCTCCATTTGTAACTGCCAAGCTAAAAGTACTACTGGATAATGCTTCAAAAGATGCCTATCAAGATTTGGTAGAACTATAGCCGACGCTGCATTATCGTTCAGAAGAAAAGATAAACGCATTGTCCTAGTAGATCCAGCCATCGAAATAGAAAACCAAATAAGCCATCTCGTATTGTGGAAAGCCCATAAAATTATATCACAAATCCACTGAAACCTCAGTAAAAAACCGTGCTTTAGGGTCAGGCGATCAAAGATCAAAGAAGAAACAGGAATTACCAGCCAATGCCAACCGCCAAGGCCGACGGCCTTCTTGACAACGCCGTGGAGCCCGACTAGGACAGATTTTGTCCGGTTATTGCCCGTGACGACCACCTTGGTGTGCCTCGGTAGCACCGACAGCTCTTCCTCGCTGCTCTCCTCACAACTATGCTGGCATCCACCACTCATCCGGCGATCCACAACCGCTAGCATTCCTTCACCCCCTCACCTTCCCAATCCGGAACGCATGCAACCCGCAAGAAGGGGGGAAATCGACTCAAATGGATCAAATTGGACAACTTTAAGCTACCTCAGGCATTGCAGGACCCGAGTTGAACTGAAACAGAGGGAAATTTTACGAATTGTGGGAATTCTTGAGGACAGAGAAGGAGAGGGACAGAAGAGATGAGACTGGAGTGTTCTGTTCTTTATTACTAAATCTTCTCTATGCTCCTCCTTCTCCTCCTCTCCCTTACCTAATCTGCTGCGCTGATATGAACCCTGACGACCCCAACAACCAATGGGAAAGTGACGCGTGCCCACGGAATGAGTTGGTCACGAGCACGGCGTACACTTCTGACGGTGACGCAACCGGTTCCAGTTTCAGATCAAATGACGATTTTGCCCTCATGGAACTGAATTGTATGAAAAACCTCTCAACCCGTGGGAATTTACCAGATTAAAACTCCATTAATTGCTGGTTTATAATAAATGGGTTTCTTGCGGGTCCGGCGCACAAATAATGGCTTATCGTGCGCCATTCCGCACCCGGGAAACAAATATCTATGGGCGACCTGACACGGCTTCCCGCCATTTGCGTTGCGATTACTGCTATTCCAGGAATGGGATGATCTGGTCCGTTGGATGGCGTTGGGAAGGAACCGATCTCAGTTCTATGTCATGTTTTATGATCACATGCATTCGTTGAGCAAAGATTTTTCCCCCCTTTTTTTAGTTAAGTTAGAAAATTCGACCCAATAACTAGAAGGGTATTTTGAGACAAAAAGTTGGCTTTTGATAGCTATAAAAGTTAGTCATGCATTTTAAGTATTTTTTTTAAATTAAATTGCTGATTTTTTAAAAAGTTGACTTTTGATAATTTTTATTATTTGGTTTAATTTTAACTCTAACTAGTACAATAAAATATTTTATAATATCATTTTTGATTCAGTTATAAAATTTTATTTATTCTAAAATATATTTATTTATGATCATATCAATTAAGATGAATATCATCGTCCATCGACCGAATTAATATTTAATAAATTGATAGAGATATTTTTATCTTAAAAAGGTAAAAATCAAATGATAAATTTAGAGAAAAAAATTTATAACCTCGAAATTAAGTAAACTTTATTTTTTTTTTTGAAGTTTTTTATTCTGAATTTCTTAACCATTTTGCTAATGTATCATGACATGTCAGATATTCATCGTGACTCAATATTTACTTAAATCCTAAACCAATTAAAATTTTTATTGATAATCTTAAATTGATAAGTAAAATTATTAATAAATATCTCGAAACAAACAATCACACAATGTATCACACATTTGTTGGCTCACGGGCAAGTTCATCCTCATATGAAATTAAGTTGTGTGGACTGTGGAGCCAGACATAATCTCGACCTAGCACGATTCGACTTCTGCGTATCACGCAGGCAAACTAGGTGTCAAAACCATCCATTTTATTTTTTTTTTAATTTAAAAAAAATCTTATTTATCCTTAAAAAATTTAAAATCTTGCTAAATTTATTAATAAAAATAACAAATAATTCCTTATTTATATTTCAAAATTTGTTATTATAATTTTTAATATTTGTAATCATTTTTGTTAATCATTTTTTATTAGTATATTCTACAGTAGCTAGTCAAGCTCTTGTTGGGTAGAGCCAAGTCAACTTGCCTGCCCAGACCCATCTTCTATAACCCAGCATGAGCTGGTGACATATCGATTGAAACGCTCTAGTCCTAAACATGTGTAGCTTGTTGAGCCACTATCAGCTACTGAGTTTTTCCTTAGTATTATGCACATTTAGTCTGTTTTTCTTTTTTTTTATTACATTCTCAGAATTTCAAATGAATCTGAGAAATTCATAAAATTTACTCTTTTTCAAATTAGCTTCCCCAAATGACCATATCCCAGTTGAAACAATTTTTCAATTAATTCAAATGAAAATATCATGATTTCAATAACCCAACTCGTATTATCAGGATATGAATCCACATGCATCGTCATGTAAGTGGTGATTTGTTTGGCAATATATTTAAATGGTGTTAGTATTAAGTGGACGTAGTTGTTAATACCTTAAAACCCTCACCAGCTTCTACAAGTGTATGAATTAATGCTGTCTAGAAATCACTAGTGCATCACTTTTATGCTCTTCTTTATAATAATTACAAAGAGATGTCGTAATCATGTAAGTGATGCGGCTTAGATTTTTAATCCTCGGAGATGACATGAAAATGAAATTCTCTCCAGGCCACAACAATAATAGGGTTGACTGCTAGAAGAATGGTCTCCTCCGGTTCTCCTTACCTATCAAACTCAACACTAGATTAGACAACCGTGGGGGTTTCCCCACGGCACTCCGATGCCTAAGTCAGACAGGGAGGTGAACAGAATTAAATATAAGAGCAGTATGCAAATGCAGCTAAGGAAATAGTATTTAATGCAGTAAAGTCTGGTAAATAGGAGAAGAATGCTCCCCCATGTAGCCGCTAGACTATCGAAAATACCCAAGAACCTTCATAGAAATTCCCAATAACAACAGGGCTGATGCTAACACATCCAGGGAAGCCGATAACATCTCTCTGTAGATCTCTGTCAATGTTCTTCTTCCTGGGGAGGTTTCACATACGAACATGGGCATTAGGGTTAGCTTTATCTTTATGTGGCGCTTCTTCCTTCGTCTTGGGTCTGTCGTCACTCATCTTAGGCTTGTTCTTGAGTTTATTAAGGTTCACCATCTATACTTTCCTGCTCTTTTCAATCTCCTCCCAGAGCTCATCTTCCAACCTAATAAGAAAGCAAGGCAAAAAGGGCGGTGGCAGTGGATGAGATGGGGAAGGGCTGCCGTGCAAGGAGGGGCTCCTCCCCCTCCTCCTTGCTGTTGTAGGAAGGATCGCAGTGCAGTGATATCCGCCGAGTCAGAGAGCTGGAGTCTTCCTTCTTCTTGGTGGCTATCGAACTCGCGGACTGTTGCCCTCTCTCCACCCCTTGTTGCCGTCGCTAGGAGATCCCCCATTAATGAGATGAGGGAAAGAGGTAGTGGGGAGCCTGAGAGAGAGTGTGGGAAGGCTTCTTGTTGGGAGCAATTGGAGAGGGAGAGAGGACGGCGAAAGAGGAATCAGAACTGCCCCCCTTCTTTGGAACCCCTCCCCTTTTATCTCCTCTCAAATGGGCCGGGCCCATCCCAACCTTCATGGGTCGGGTAAAATATTCACCACAGTATCATAAGTAACCCCCCTAAACAGTCAGACGAAATGCTGTACTGAGTTTGACTTCAGTCTTACTACTACATCATTCAGAGTGGAATCATATTTCTACTCTTTGTTTCTCGGGGATAGAATATGTAATCTATCTCATCTGCCTTGGCCGAGGAAAGAAGAAGATTACATGAGGACTTACGAATTGCCTCATCCTGAAAATAGAGATGAGGACCGACTCGAGGACTTACAAATTGCCTCGGTCAAAATATGAAGATAACGACCATGTTGAGGACTTACGAACTGCCTCGGGGAAATAAGGAAATAATAACTGTTGCGAGGACTTAGGAACTGCCTCGGATAAAAGGTAAAGGTGATAACCGTCGCGAGGACTTACGAACTGTTTCGGGTGAAATATAGAGAATGCCTGTCTGAGGTGTATGTGCTGCCTCGGCGAAACAAAGAGCTGTGAGTAACATCGCTGGCTGCCTCGGACAAATGTGTCAAATAGGAAAGAAAAATAGCTCGGGGGCTTACGCACTGCCCCGGCCAGAGCTCCGATAGCAGCCTCGAATGGCCGAGCCGAATAAGAAAGAAAGCTGACTCGGAGGCTTACAAACTGTCCCGGGTGTAATGGGGAGGTGATAACTGTTACGAGGGCTTACGAGCTGCCTCTGGTGAGATGTGGAGATGATAACCATCGCGAGGGCTTACGAACTGCCTCGGATGAAATATGAAGATGATAACCGCGCGAGGGCTTACGAGCTGCCTCGGGTGAAATATGGAGATAATAACCGCGCGAAGGCTTACGAGCTGCCTCGGGTGAAATATAGAGATAATAACTGTCACGA